>QEPC01010682.1:2476580-2511550 GCA_003113815.1 Sphenodon punctatus
GGGGGGGGGGGTTTAACACCCCCCCAGGGATCACTCCTACTAAAGTTGCCAGTGCTTTACCTTTGCAGAGCTCCGGGTGCGGCGGCGGGCGATCCGGCGGCCTCAGCGCCGGCTGTGGCTGCCGGTGTCAGAGACGCTCTAGGCCTTCCGGGGAAACCCGGAAGTTCCCCGGAAGGCCTAGAGCATCTCTGACTTAAGCCGTCCTCCCCCCACCCTTTGACCGACCGCCTGCCTGCTCGCTCACTGGAGGGAAGGAACAGTTACCCAGAGAGAGAAGGAACTGCCGCCGCTGCGACCCCCACCCCCGCTACCTGGAACTCACCGCTACTGCTAACAGTCCCGCACCAGCCTGC
Organism: Sphenodon punctatus; assembly: GCA_003113815.1. NCBI lineage: Eukaryota > Metazoa > Chordata > Lepidosauria > Sphenodontia > Sphenodontidae > Sphenodon > Sphenodon punctatus. The sequence goes on from QEPC01010682.1 coordinate 2,476,934, forward strand.
CTTCCTGCCACAGCTGCAGTCACTGCCACTTTGGAGGCCCCTGCACCTCTGGCCCATTTGTCTGGCTGATGACGCAGCTTTCCAAGCCCCCGTGCCCAGTTTGTGTACATACCGGGGACTACAGTTCCCAGTATGTACACAGACAGGGCAGGGCGGCATGGGGGCTTTGGAAGTTGCACCAGCATCCAGGCGAGCAGGATGGCAGTGCGGGCCCCTCCAAAGTGGCAGCAGACACGGCAATGGCGACAGGCAAGTGAACAAGTGGCTGGGAAGCTTGTGTGTGTAAATGCTGGCGGGGTCTTGGGGGAGGGACAGTGTGTGTGCTTGTTGTGAGAGGGAAAAAGGGAGAATGTGTGCATGCATGTGTCACAGGGAGGGAGACTGCACATGCGTGTCACGAAGGAGGGAGTGTGCACGAGCGTGGCGCAGAGGGTGAGTGAGCGCATGTGTGTGTCGCAGGGGAGGGAGTGTGTGCACGCGTGTGTGTTGCGAAGGAGGGAGTAAGTGTGTGTCGCAGAGAGGACTGTAGCAGGAGTGTGTATGAGACACAGAGCTGGCAGGGGCCAGGCAGCACCAAGAACTTAGCTGGAGGAGGCAGGAAAGAGGCCAGAGGATATTTATTTATTTATTAAAAGCATTTAGTATCCCACCACTCCTGCCACAGGCAGCTCGGGGCGGCTCACAACAGTATACATTGACAATTAAAACCATAAAACATTATTATACCCCCATCCCTCTCCTCCCCCCCACCCCTATCCATCTCCCCTGCCAAACGCCTGGCACAACAGCCAGGTCTTACAGCTTTTACGAAAGGAGGGACGGTACAGGGCCAGACGCAATCCCACCGGAAGGGAGTTCCACAGTCTCGGTGCGGCCACCGAGAAAGTCCTCCCCTGAGTGGCCCCCCGGAAGACTCAGGGGACCACAAGGAGGGCATCCCCCAATGACCGCAGGGGCCGTTCCAGTACCTGGGGCGTGAGATGGTCTCACAGACAGGCAGGGCCCAGACCGTTTAGGGCTTTATCGGTTAAAACCAACACCTTGAATCGGGCTCGGAAGACTATCGGCAGCCAGTGCAGAGAACGGAGCACTGGTTTAAACACATCTAGATGTGTATAAGAGACAGATTTAGGGCTTTATCGGTTAAAACCAACACCTTGAATCGGGCTCGGAAGACTATCGGCAGCCAGTGCAGAGAACGGAGCACTGGTGTAATGTGCTCCCGGCGGCCCAGTCCAACCAGGAAATGGGCCACCGAATTCTGAACCAGCTGCAGCTTCCGGGCCGTCACCATGGGTAGCCCCACGTAGAGTGCGTTACCATAGTCTAGTCTAGAGGTGATGAAAGCATGGATCATGGTGGCCAGGTCGGAGTCCAAAACGTACGGCTTATGTCGACGTACCAGATGTAATTGGCGAAAGGCACCCCTCGCCACAGCCTCCACCTGGGCATCCAGGCGGAGCTACGCATTGAGGAGTACCCCCAGACTCTGTACCTGGGGAACCAACGGAGGATAGACCCCATCAATGATGGGGGCCGTTAACTCCATCACATTCCCCACCAGCATCACCTCTGACTTGTCGGGATTTAGCTTCAGTCGGTTAGCCCTCATCCAATCCCCCACAGCTGTCAGACACTGAGTAAGCACGGAGACTGCAGGGTCTGGGTCAGTTGAAAAAGAGAGGTCAAGCTGAGTGTCATCAGCATATTGATGACACCGTACGCCAAACCTCCTGATCACCTCGCCGAGAGACTGCATTTATACGTCGAACAAGAGGTGGGACAACACCGAACCCTGCGCGACTCCACACGCATTGAAGTGGTTGCTTGGATGAGCAGTAGCAGAGGGATTCCTAGGTGGTTAGGCACCCTGGAAAGGAAACTGACCAAGGAAACCAAGAACTGGGGGGAGGGGGAGAAGGAATAGGTAGGCAACACCTGAACCAGACCAGGAACCACATGGTGTGAAGATGGATTAGGAGAGCCATGTCGGTGACTCCAAGAACCCCAAGTTCAAAGGAACATCCCTTCATGAGAGTGACAATGGGCTTTATATCTCAGGTGGATATATCCCTGAACAACAGTAGTATCGGCCAGGCAGAATCAGTGTTGACGGGTCTCTAACACTTTTACGCATGGGTGAGCTACTGTAGAGGTTCCCAAAGTGTGGGTCAGAACCCCTGATGAGGTTCAACTACCTGTGGATGAGGACACACTCTAATTAATATATTTTATATACTTTGCATGTCTGTGCTGTCTGAGGTCAGAGGATTGTTTAAGACTCAAAATCGGGTCATACAGGGAAAAAGATTTGGAACCAGTGGCTATATTGATCTGTAGAAGCAAAGGGCCCCACCATGCAATCTTGTTAATTTCTTCACATCTCATTGGTCGTTCAAGAAATCAGAAACAAAATGCCCACAAATTACAGTGGCTGTGCATGAAGGAAAACAGGGAACAGCAACCAGAATCAGCATGCACAGTAGCATGAAGGACTTCTTTGTGACCCCATACAACTGCCCTCACTATCAGTTAGCCACAGGCAAGAATAGGATCTTGCTGGGTTGTTGTTTTTTTTTGCCACTTTAGCCACAGATCAGATTTCGGTCTCTGCTGAATATTTATTTTGTGGCATGAATGGACTTTGTGGTGTGCACAAGCAGCAACACCATGGCACAGACTTAAACTGAATAGCCATAAATGAAATGAAATGTGCGACATCTTCACTCATTATTGAACAGAACGGTTTGCAGACACATCTTTGTTCCGTTTTACTACTTCTTTCCATGCAGCACTGATAATCTTGGAGCATGACTAATGTATTGATTGGATTTAATTAACAGTTGACTATTATAAATTATGGCTTTATTTCTCAGCTTTTCTGGAAGTAACCTCTCCAGTACTTCTAGAAGTACTTCAGGCAAGGCATGACTGTAGTTGGGAAGCTCGAAATTATGGTCATTCCACAGTCTCACTTGCCCCAAGGATGGCAGCAACTGCTGCTCTGGTGGGGAGTAAAGCTGCTTTGCTGCAGCTGCAGGCAGTTCTGCACTCCACTTGAGATTTTTTAAAAATTTAAGATTGGGATGTTCAGTTCTCATTTATTTCTATGAGAATTGGGTATCACAAAATCATTAAAAAAACCAGAAGTCCTTTAATATGTAACTGCCCCTTCCCCCCATAATTCCATTCTTAGGTCACAGAGCTCAAAGCAGGTTTGAGCCACCCCTGTGCCTGAAGTTGCTGATCAGGGGTCTCAAAATCAAGTCTTATGAGGAAAGGTTGAAGGAGCTAGCCATGTTGGTTAGGGGGAAAATATACTCAAAAGATATATTTCTCCATATCAGCTGAGATTTGCTTCACTTTCCAAACAGAGAAGTGGAAAAGGGTATGAAGTTTTATGGTATTTCTGCAAATATATTCATATTGTATTTCTCAAAAACCACCAAGACTAACCACAAAAAACCTTTCCGGTTTAGCATTAATACTTACAGCGGCTACTTACATAAACCACAAAAGCCTATTAAATTAATGTTTCAATCTGCCACTAGTTGAACAACCATTTCTAAACCTTAACCATCCTCATAGATTGCTAACTCTTGTTTCTTCTTATTATTCTGTCTTATTTTTCAGGATTCCCCTCTTTGCCTTGCAAGTAAGCCAAGCACATGCACCTGCAACTTCTCTACTTCATGTACTTGTCTTCCCTCCCTCTTCCTTCCTAGATTGCAAGCCTCTCAGGGCAGATTACCTGTCTGTAAGCGCAGTTGTTCAGTACCAAGCATATTGCTTGTGCTATATAAGTAATAAAAACAAAACCACCACCACCTGACAACGCCAATAAAGAAACCTGCAACAAAGCCCGCCTTAATGACTATGGGGGNGGGGGTCCAGGAGAAGAAAAAACCTTTCCTTGGAGGTTTTCACGTCAGGGAAAACACTAAACCTGTCTCCTACTGCCCCAAACCCTATCCCCATAAACCAAAAATGGGCTAATGACAAAGTTAATCCTCCTCCAACAAAGCCCCCACTTTGGAAGGCCCCCCACTCCTCCAAAACATATTTAAATTAAAATTATCAAAATGTAATTAACATATAATATATATAAAAAATTAAAATTTATGTTTAAAAAAATTCAATTCATCCCCTACCCCTCAAAAAACCCTCTCCCTGTTCACCTCAGGGAAAACACTAACCCTGTCCCTTACTGCCCCAAACCCTATCCCCATTCCTCAAAAACAGGATTAGAGGAAACACAAACAGTCCTTTCCCAGGCCTAATGACAAGTCACTCCTCCTCCTGCAAAGCCTCAGTTTTTTGGCGGAGGGGGGGCACCTCGTTCCTCCAAAAACCCCTCGCTCCATTCACCTCCAATCCCTCCTATGTAGCCACCCAGCAAATAACCCAAGATCCCCAATGGAAAGGAAAACCTCCAACCCACAAGCAAAATAGAAGTCACTTGGAAACAGGTACTACCGCCTGGATATTTGCACACATCCCACCTGAATAATTGTAGAGCCTGATCAGACAATGTAAGACTGCTCCACATGGAGCAGGTAAGACTAGTACCAGCCTTATGATTCTTTTAATGATCTGTCAGCGAATATTTTACACAGCTTCTCCAGAAAAAAAAAAAAAAAAGAAAAAAAGAAGCATAGTTGTTAAGGCAGGTTTTGTTGCAGGTTTGTTTATTGGTGATGTTGGTTTGTTGCTATTTTTGTTTTGTTTTTATTATTTATATAGCACCAGCAATGTGCTTGGTACTGAACAATTGTGATTACAGACAGGTAATCTGCCCTGAGGGGCTTGCAACCTAGGAAGGAAGAGGGAAGGAAGACAAGTTCATGAAGTAGACACGTTGCAGGTGCATGTGCTTAGTTTACTTGCAAGGCAAAGAGGAGAATCCTGAAGACAGAATACAGAGAAACAGTTAGCAATCTATGAGGCTTAGAAATGTTTGTTCAACTAGTGGCAGATTGAAAAGTTAATTTCATAGGTTTTTGTGGTTTTTGTAAGTAGTCGCCTTATAGTGCTCTTCATCTATGTTTCAGTGTCTCAGCCCTAACACACACGTGCCCCAAGTCAATGACTAGTCACATGTTTAAAGTTAAGCACTTGCTGAAGTCTTTGCATGATCATAGCTTCACTCAGTATTTCTACGCATTCCATTACTGGTGTTTTTCTTTGTGCAAGATCGCAGAGGAAGGATATAGCAAGAAGGGAAAAGAATTCACGTCTCCCGATTTTCTATTCTGTGAGCCCAATTTGATCTTTCATGCCATAAATGGAACTTTTTTACACACCTTTTCTTTATAAATGGCATTCTTTTTCTTTATTCAGGCTATAAACTTGTCAGTGTGTAAAAACAAATGGAAAAGATTTATGGCCGAGTTTATTACAGATATACCAGACCCTATTGTAAAAAATAAAATAAAAAAAAACTTGTGTACATAATAATCTTTGCACACTATCTCCCCATCCAGTTTTTAAAAAAATATAGCACCAGCAATGCGCCTGGCACTGAACAATGAATACTGAATGCTTTTGTAGTGTTCTGGTAAAAGTGAACAGTAGTTCAAATTAATAATCTTTAATTTCCATATGCTTCACATAATTTGGTTGTCAGCTCTGCAGATTTATATTAAGATTAGTAAATTAGATGTACTTGTCAGTACAAACTAGTTGCACATTTTTGTGTCTTTCAAATATTTGCTTTTAGAGACAAGGGCTTACAATCTAGAACGGAAGAGACCGAGGACACAGAAAAGGGGCACACGGGAGAGACAGATATACATTCATGAAGCGGAGGAGTTGCAGGCGCACATGCTTAGCATAGTTACCTGGGGGAGAAGGGGGAACCTTAAGGATAAGACAGGATAAAGAGATGCATAGGTGAGCAAGCCCTGTGGAAGAGAAGCTAGGCTAAGCCTGACTAGACCACATATGCACAATCTCTCAGAAGTGGTTGCTGTTGAAACCATAACTTCAAAACATTGGCCATGTCTACCTGTCACTGGCCTCAACCTAAATTGTATGAGAAGCTTTTGACCTTAAGTCACATGTTTAAACTAATAAGATTTCAAAAAGTTTCTGAATGTTTCCCTGTACAAGGGACAATCCTAAAAAATGAAAAAGGGAAGAGATAAGTACACACAAGCTAGTATATATAATTATAGCAAGGAATTCAATACAGCATGCCTGATTTTCATGTCTGTCACAACAGTACAAAGCCAGTGTAAGTTCCAAACAGGGTTGACAGTCATATTTTTAAAAGGAAGTCGGTCACTTCAGAATTTATGTTATTCAGCATTCAGGTTTAAATATGCTGGGCTAAAAAGCTGCCTCTTCTGTCAGGCTTTCCCTTTCTCCTCACCCATTTAAGTTCCTTGTTTATTCCTTATGCTATCTACCTAAGCCAAGCACATGAACCTGCGACTTCTCAACTTCATAACTTTACTACTTTGTCTCTATTGCCAACTTCATAATGTATCCCCGTCTCTATGTTTGCCCCTCTCCTTGCCAGTTCTAGACTGTAAGCCCCTTAGGACAGGGACCCGTCTTATCCCCACGGTACAGCACAAGGCACACTGCTGGTGCTATATAAATAATAAATTATAGTAAGATGGTCTGACCCAGCATGGCAGATATATTCTAAATGAGTGCTTCTTTTGCAGGAACATTTTCTTGAACAACTGGAAAGTTGATACGAATTAGAGGACTACACTATATGCTTAAAATCCAATATAAGTTGAACACACAATGAATCTAGAACATTGCAAACTGTTACCACTTACTTGGTTTCCAGTCCATTAAGAGCTGCTAAAGTATTGCACAGTACATACAGCAAGCCATTATCAAGCAGCATGTCCGTCACTTTAGAGCAGGAATTTATAATTTGCAATAGTAGACAGAAGGAATTATGCAGCAGTATGCTGTCATAGAGCGAGTTCTCCATAAGCCCCAGAACAGGAATCACACACCATTTTTGAAAGAGTCCAACATTTTTCACATCTTCCAGATCAAATCTATTAAAATAAATACACATAGCAATCTGTAATGTACTCTTAAAATACACAATCTCATAATATATTCTCCTGTTCATTTTAATGAAAAGTCATAAAACAGAACTATAAGCCCTTGCGTTACTGGTTCCCCATCTATCTCATAATATATCAGGAAATTAAGTTAACATCCAAAAGACAGCATTTTACTGCTAATAGATTCTGGAGTACATGTCACAGCAGATTTCTAAATGCTTGGCAAGTCTCATATCTGCGCGATTCATTTTTGCCTGTCACACCCACTCATTCGTTTCCAAAGAGGGGTCAACTTTCTTTGAAGCTGGCAGCTTGCAGTTAGAATGAATCCCTTGACTGTACAGTACTGTAAAGGAGGACCTGCTTGTAGCACTATTCCTCCACTTTAGGAAAAAAGCATCTGCCTCCATTGTCTAACAGCCAACTCTCGGGGGACACTCCATTTAACACTTTTTTACACCATTTTGTCTGTGGCCATTAGGGATTTTCCATTTTTGGCATACTGACTGGACTACTTGAAACATGACTTTCCTCTAGGGCTGTGCATGGAATCAAGTATTTGTATTTCTCGTATTTCATTTCTTTGTATTTGCATCATTACCAGTGTTTGCTGTGTTTCCCCCATAATGGGCCAATGTGGAAAACACAGCGAACACAGGTCCCTGCTTATGGGTTATTTTGGCACAGAAGTGCAGTAAGGCTCTGCCAGTATGACACACAACAGAAAATGTGATCAAAACTGTTGCTAGCTTGAGGGAGAGTGAGGCATGCAGCTGGCTTGGGAGTGCAGAGAATAGAACATGGAGGTTAGCTCATGTGGAGAGTTTCTGGCTTGGGAATCAGGGGGAAGGAGGCATGGGTCTGGCTTAAGGTGCAACACTGGCTTGGGGGAGAGGCCACTGGTTTTGGGGGGAGGGAATAGGGCTGGCTTGGGGGGGGGGCGCTCTGGCTTGGAAGGGCAGGGTTTCTGGCTCAGTGATTACACTTTCTACAAACCAATGACTCCTCTCTTCAAGTGGGAGTGGGGCTTAGGGCTGGCTCTTATAGGAGGTGTCTCTGGCCTGGGGAGTGGAGAACGAGGCTGCCAAGGACTCACCATTTTTCCCTGGCTAGGCCTGGCTGCAGTGCTAAGACAGCTTGTGACAGCTCACTACAGGCTCCTAAGCTGAGAGTCAGAGAGCAGTCAGCTCCAAGCTGGATATGTGCTGCAGTTTTTGGGGTCCAGTTCAAGACCTTGAATATTACATTTTCCAGGAAATGTTGGGTTCTCTCGAAACTTGAATACACAGACCTAGTATTCATGTTTCAATATGAAACCGAAAAGAGCTTTTTCTGGTTTATTTGGCATTTTACTGAGCCCTACTTTCCTCATTTCCGGATTTTCCTCATTTCATCATTGCAGGATTTGCTCTCTCCTTTTGTTGCAAACGTGGAGCATGGCCTGAAGATCACTCTCATGGAAGTCCAAACATTTTAATGCAGGTACAGCTTTAGATAGCAGCTGACATTTGCAGCTCGCCCACAACACCCATCTTATTGTCAGGTTTGACTCAGGGGAGGGTTTGGAAGGGGTGGGGGAAGAGGGTAACGGACAGTAATGTTTTAAGCATTATTGTAGCCCAATGACCCATCTGTGTTCAGACTGGCTAATGGGAGGATGTTATCTAAAACTGGGATGCAGAAGTGTCCCAGCACCGATGGCAGGCATGGCCACCTCTTTTCAGCTTGCTCAATTCCATTCATGGAGGACAGAAAAAGTAGGAATGCTACATGTCCCAGCTGATAAGTGGGAAATAATATGCTATTGACTGTGATCTTCAGTATACGGAAGGAGCATGGGTAATTTTAGTAGGTTTGTCCTCATTACATCTCAAATCTCAAAACTGAAAAGATTTTAAAACATTTTTAGTACAGGATTTTAATATTTTTTAATATTTTAATGTGTTTGTCTACTATGGGCAAGGTGGTGGCACTTGGCAACTACCCACTACATTTGCCATTCTTAAAATGAATAAAGCAGTACTTACTCTTCATCAAGGCCAACAGGTCTACCAAACAGCATTTCCAAAAAGGATTCCGAAAGTTCTCGCGTTCCTGGATGAAGATACAACTGATTGGCTAACAAAGAGAAGCCACGATTCTTTAAGAATTTCTCCTTCTGTTCTCTGGTTGCTCTGTTGAAATATGCGTCCAACAGCTCGAAAGAAATATACATTTTATTTAAGAATTAAAATGTTTTTGATCATTTCCTTGTATGTGTCAAAACATTTTGATTTGTCATTTGCTCTGTTAAAAAGAACCATTTATAAAAATTGAAAAATATTTTAGCATTCTACATTAAGGACCAAATTTTTTCTTCTGGTTGTGTTTGCAACATGAATCTACTTAAGTGGACATTATTCATTGACATTACAGATGTCATCTACATGGGTTTTCAATGGCAGAATCCAATCCACTGTTTAAGCTAAAGACCTCTGCTCTAGGTACTTTGAAGGGTATAAATTACCACAGATGGTTGCATAATCCAGAGCACAGGATTGGGCCAGATTATAAAGAAAGGAAAATTGGGTCCTTACCTTCTGAATTTTCCTTCTATGGGAGATCCTCCTGGATGGCCAGTCTGAAAAGTAGGGTAGATCCCCACCACTATCAGTAGGAGGTAGACCTATCCAATTTTCATGAGCATGCTCAAGGGGATCTCCCCGCCCCCCCCCCGCCTCAAGCCCCAGTAGTTTCTAGCTCTCTTCCACACTGCTTAAGCTAAACTGGACAGTAATAAATTTAAACTCTAACTACTAAACCTGACAAGAAAAAAATGAAGTTTTCAACCCCCCTCCCCAGAAACAGAGAGACTCTAGTTTTTAAACTGCGACTATGGTCCAAGTCCGACCCTCATGCACCTCAGAGTTACTCCTCGCCACGCATGGGTCTGGCCATCCAAGAGGATCTCCCGTAGAAGGAAAATTCAGAAGGTAAGGACCCAATTTTCCTTTCTTTCCTTTCCTTTCTCCCGGGAGATCCTCCTGGATGGCCAGTCTGAAGAGTAGGGACATACCAGAGCAGTGTCCCATTCCCAACACATTTGAGGGAGGGAAAAACGGAGAGAGGACTACCCAAGAGAGGTGTCCGGCGGCAAAGGGACAGATAAAACCCTCTATACCACCGCCTGTAACACCCTCCTCCTGAATGCTGCTTTGGCTGATTCTAGCAAAGGGATCTTGTAGTCAGGGCCAGCCCTAGGGTTTGTGGGGCCATGTGCGAAGTCTTGGTGCGGGGCCTAATTTGCATCATTAGGTCCCACCCATTTATGCAAATATGTCCCACAGATCCATCCACCTCCTTTCTTAAACCACCCCCAACATGCCAAAGTACTCCCTCATCTAGCCCCCTCTCCCAGTTTCCCCTCCTGCCAATACAGTGAGGGAACAGGAGGAGATGAAGGGCAGGGCATTATTGATTTTTTGCAAGAATTTGGCAGTAATAGTCAAAACAAATGAAAATAATCAAGCAAAAGTGTTCATATATGGTAACAACAGAACAAATGTCTTTTTCAACAAGTCATTTAGGAGACAGGCAGGACTTCTGTATGTTTATAGTTAGTCCCAGCTTTACGCATAGATCTAGAGTGAAGCGAAGGTTGGCATTTAAGGTGTTTGGGGTATTAGAAACCAGTAACCAGTAATTTAGGTAGGGGGAAATAGCAATGCCCTGCTTACGAAGGAAAGCTATGACTGGTGCCATAACCTTAGTAAAGACCCTAGGGGCCAAGGAGAGTCCAAATGGTAATGAACAAAACTGAAGATGTATGGAGTCATGGAGTCATGGGTGAAACGGAAGAATCTTCTACAGGAGGTATGCAATCTAACATGAAAATAAGCATCTTTTAGATCAATAACGGCATACCATTGACCCTACTTCAGGTGGGTTCTTAATATAAAAACAATTTGGGATGGAAAATTTAAATCTGTTGCTGGATAGTGATTTGAAACAATCTACTAAAAGATCATAGAGGAGATTCTTCTATTGGTTATCTGGGAGATCCATCTCAGTAGATCAGGTAATCATGCCACTAGTCCTTCCAATACTTGTTGGACCTGGCTGAGAAGGGCCTTGCGCACTCTTCTAGAAGAGTGCATCTCTCAGCAATAGCCCAGCATGTTTGCCCTCCCAAATTCCCATTTGTGAGAATGGGAGGAGCCACTTGAAGAAGAACAGAAGGTTGCTACCTTGTAAACAAGGTTCTTTGAGATGGCTCCGAACACACTCACAACCGTTGGCCCCGCTCATGCGCTTCCTGTCCCTGGCGTCCCTCCCAATTTTGCTGTCTGTGTGTGGGGCCCCCACAGCAGAGCCACTCCCCGCAGCTGATTCCGCTTAGCCAGCAGTTCCTGCAACGGGGTCAGGTCAGCCTAGATTTGAATTCAGGCAGTGCAACAGACCAGGCTCCAGGAGCGGGGCTCCCGCGGGGCCATATGCAACCACACATGTCGCACATGCCTGGGGCTGGCCCTGCTTTTAGTGCCTCGTAAACGAGCGCACTGAAGACCACATTGCACAACAGATTTCCCCATAAGACGACAAATTTCTAAAGACCTGCAAAGTGACAGCGCCTCTAAGTGAAAGAGCGAATACCCCCCCCCATGGAGGAGGATTTCCCTGTGCCTTATATGCCTCTGTAATGCAAAGGGAAATCCATCGGGCAATGATTGCTTTTTATGCTCTCATACTCCTTCTTCGGACACTGTGTGAAACAAAAAGGGCTGAGGATTTTCTGAATGGAGCAGTACGAACTAAGTAAATTCTTAATGCTCTAGTGACATCTAGGGTATGCCAGACTCTTTCCTGTGGGTAAGTCGGATTGGGGCAAAAGGATGGGAGAATTATTTTGTGTTCCCTGTGGAAACGAGTGTCAACTTTCAGGCAAAATGCCGGATCCAATCTGAGGACCGTTGACGACGTCTTAAAGGAACATAGGTTTGGGTCCATGGAGAGCGCGCGCAGCTCGGGAACTCTCCGAGCTGAGGTGATACCTATGAGGAACGCTATTTTGAGTGATAGATAGTATAGACACACCTCTCCCAGAGGTTCAAATGGGATCTTGGTTAGAGCCCTGAGCAACAAATTCAGGTCTTGGGATGGAAAGCGGTGAGCCACCGGACGGGAAATAACTCTAGATGCTCTGAGGAAATGGACTATGTGAGGTTGTCTTGCTATCCTGTATCCCTTGGTCGTGCTCAGTATGCTATTTAAAGCTGCTGCCTGTCTCTGCAGGGTGCTGGATTTTAAACCCCGTCTAACCCTTCCTGTAGGAAGTCTAGAATAACCTTAACAGAGCCTTTAGCTGGTCTAATTCCCCTATCCCCGCACCATTTGGCAAAGAATGCCCAGGTATATACGTTTGGTGGCTGGACGTCTGGATTGGAGCAAAGTGTCCAAGACCTGCTGGGAGTAGCCTAACTTTCTTAGGGCCCTCCTTTCAAGATCCATGCAGTTAGTTTCAGGATTTCTGTGGTTGATAGGATCCTGATGTAGCAGGTCATGTCTGTTTGGTAGGCTGAGAGGAGGATGTGTGGCCAAATCCAGTACGTTCACGAACCACAGACGTCGAGGCCAGTAAGGGGTTATACATGAGCTCGAATTTTTGCTACTGTTCTGTGAATGAGTGGGAATGGAGGGAACGCGTACAGTAGACCCGTTGGCCATGTCATGTTCAGAGTGTCGAACGCCGCTGCTCGATACTCTGGGAACCGGGATATGAACTCCTGGGTCTTTGTATTGTCCGGAGATGCGAACAGGTCAACCTTCGGACGTCCGAAGTGGCTGACTATGTTCTCAAATGCTGATTGGTGTAGGGCCCACTCCCCTGGATCGATCTTTTCTCTGCTTAGCCAGTCAGCCTGTGTGTTCTTTTCCCCCGCAATATGGATTGCTCTGATCGATTTCAGATTGCTCTCCGACCATCTGATGAGTGCGGACGCCTGATGGTGAAGGGTCTCAGATCGTGAGCCTCCTTGATGATTAACATAGGCCTTCGCCACAGCGTTGTCCGTATACACCAGAACGCGTTTCTCCCGAAGGATTGGGGCTAGGTTCCAGAGGGCTAGGTATATCGCCTGTAGCTCTAGGCAGTTGATATGGTGTCTTTTCTCCCAGCTGAGTCAGTTGCCTTGCGTGGTTCTGTCCTGTGAGTGCACTCCCCAGCCGGAGAGGCTCGCATTGGTAATCACCGGTGTCCTGTCTGGTTCTGAAAGGGGGACCCCATCTCTGAATCTCTCCTTCCGTGTCCACCATAGAAAGAACTTCTTGACTGATACAGGGACTATGACGTAAGGGTTTTCTCCCTGTGTCAGAAGGTCCTGCTATGGGCGTAAGAATTGTTGTAACGGTCTGGCATGAAATCTGGCCCAGTGCAGGATTCCCAAGCAAGAGATCATGCTGCCCAACAGGCTGGCGAGAGTTTTTAACCTGGTCTTGTGGGCCTCGGAGACTTTCTTGATTAGGCGTAGAAGGTCTATCTGCCTTCTTTGTGTCAGAAATATTTTGTAGTTGTGTGTGTCCAAGATCACCCCCAGATGTTCCAAGGACTGCGAGGGGATGAGTTGGCTCTTTTTGAAACTGATCAGGAAGCCGCGTTCCTGTAGGTATTGAATAGTTCTGCGTACATCTAACACTGCCTTCACATAGGACGGTGACCGAATGAGTATGTCGTCCAGATACGGATGAATCTTGATGCCCTCTTTCCACAAATTCGCAATTAGTGTGAACCTTTGTGAACATCCTGGGAGAGGTGGCTAGGACGAAGGGAAAGGCCATGTACTGCCAGTGGGCGTGGGCATACGAGAACCTGAGCCACCTTCTGTGCAAGGGAAGAATAGGAACGTGTAGGTACGCTTCCTTGAGATTGAGGGAGGTCAGCCACTCGTCCTGCGTAGTCACTACCCGTATGGACTGGAGGGTTTCCATTTTGAATGTTTGGGATTTGACTGATTTGTTTAGTGTCTTGAGGTCGAGTAAGGCCCACCATTCCTCCGACTTTTGGGGTACTAGAAACAGGCTAGGGTAGAGCCTGGATCCCTTCTTGTGAGCGGGAACCGGTTCTATGGCTCCGATACTCTGGAGTCTATTTCCATTTGCACCATTGCACAGGTTGCTGGATACTGGCAAGATGCAAGAGGATTGCCTTGGGCACTGGGAAAACTCGACTGCGTACCCCTCCTGGACAGTATGTAAGACGCAAGCGTCTGTGGTGGATGACCCCCATTTCTCTGCAAACAACTGGAGTCTGCCCCCCAGTGGGGATTGCTGATGGGGGGCCCCATAGTCATGCTTCCATCTTGGGGCGTCTTGTGCCTTGAGCATGTTTGGTTCTGTTTCCTGCTCCCTTCTGTTTGTTCCACCTGGGTCTGTAGCTCTGCTGATTACCCCTATGTGGGTAGAAGGGTCGTCTGGAACTCCCTGCAGGCTGATATGCGCTGAAGGGATGAAAAGTTTTTTTCGAGATCTCCACGCTCTGTAGTGTTTGTTTCTTTGACTTGTCCGCTGCATCTGTTAGGACCTTATCTAGGCAGACCCCAAACAGTTCGGCCACTTGAAAGGATCCCCCTACAGTTTGGCCCTTTGGAAGGGTCCCCCTATGTTGGAAGCCGCCGCCTGCGCTGCCCAGCAAGGCATATCCGTAGAGGAGTCTGCTATGAATACGTAGGCTAACTGGATTCTAGTGGACAGCACCCTAGTCATCTTCTTAGAGACCCGAGGATCTCCGGCCCGCTTAATCCAGGTCATAAGTGCTCTGGAAAAGTATGACGTGACTGTAGCCATTTTAATGATGGAGGCCACCTCCTCAAAGTTTCATCTAAGGCTACACTCTATGCCCTTGTCTGTAGGGTCTCGGGGGTAGCATTCCCCTTCAGTAGGGAAAACAGAGTTTCTGGCCAGAGATGCTGCTGTGGCATCAACCTTGGCGATGGCTAAAAGGGTCTCTGTTTTTTGAGAGGGAGTATAGGGAAAGCTATGTTTTGTTCATTTTATACAGCTTGTTGGGCTGTTGCCATTCCTTTTTTATGATTTTTTCGTATGCTTTATCCAGCACCATCCCTCTGTCTCTGGAATCAGCCCTTGGAATGTACTCCCGGTCCTCCTCCTCCTCCTCTGATGAGTCCGAAGGGGCGTGCTTGTCCTTCCTCTGTTGAAGGTGTAGGGTCTTTACCACCAGGTCAAAGATCTGGTCCCCGTATTTGGCCGGGAATTGCCTGTCAGGATCAGACGAGGCCTCTATCTCCGGTTCATCTCTCTCTCCCTCTTCAAGGGAGCAGGCCCCAGTTTCCTCCTCAGAGGCCTGTAGCTTGTCTGAAGCTAGAATCTCAGGCCTTTCCTCCTCCTCCCTGTCGCTAGAAGCTTTGGGGGCACCCTTTCTCCCTTGTCTTTCCTTTCTCTCCATGGTGTTGTTCCTCATCTGATGATGGAATCGACAAGACCTCCTCCGAGGCTGTCCCCGAGGAGTCTGGGGAGTCTAGGGGCCTATAAGCCCTGCATGGTTTCTTGAGCAGGGGAAGTTTTCCTTTTCCCACCCCCTTGGACCTGCCTTTGTACATTCGAGACTTCCTGGGTCTGGAGGGGGTGGGTGGTGGGTGGGAAGGCACCGCTTATGTTTGAGTTCGGATAGAATTTCCCAGAGGACCTCCATGTGAGGGTCCTGGGCTGGTGGGGGAGAGTGCGAGGGGCTTACAGTCTCCGCAGCATTGGTAGCGTCTCCCGCCACTGCTGATCATCTCCTGGCCATTTCGTTGATTAATTGTGGAGAAAGGGAGGGGAGGAGGAAAATCAGCACTCTGAGGGTCACGCCGTTGTCGCTGTGTTGCAGCGAGTAGGCCAGGATCGCCTCGTGGCTCTTTGCGTTACACGTAGCTCCATCCCAGTAAAGGGTTCTGAGCGCGAATGTGCCGTGTTTCTTTTCAGGTTTGGGGAGCCGCTGGAGGCCCCAGAGGTGTTCAGGAAAACTGAAGCTGGGTCCTAGCGCTTTTAGGCACAGATTCCTCCCCGCGTCTATAGCCACTGTGCGGCTCCAGTGCCCGCTGAACACAGTAAGGATGGAGCCGGTGCCTAGCTGTCACCTGGGCCCCGATCGGGAGGGGGTCCTGTCGCGCTCCTCTTGGGACCAGGGGTTTGGCGCTGCCGGGCTAAGTGCCATGACAGAACACAGCTGGTTCTTGACTGTCCTCGGCTCCAGTAGGGGAGAGATCGCTCTGGATCTGTAGCTAGCACCCCCCCGGGGGGCTGCTGCTCCCACTCTATAGGACTCCCCTGCTCGTAAGAAAGGGGGGCACCTGGGTTGCACCTCCTGGCTCCTCTCGCAGAGGGGAGTGAACAGGGAGAGGAATTTCTCCTCTCCTGGCACCAAGAGGCTTTTTCCTTAGAGGAATAAATGGAGGCTGCCTGGGTCCCCTGTTCCTTTGGGGAGGCAGCTACTCTGCTTCCTACCCATGTGCAGGCAGACCAACGACTGGGGCTTAAGGGGGGGTGAGATCCCCTTGAGCATGCTCATGAAAATTGATATGTCTGCCTCCTAGTGGTAGTGGTGGGGATCTACCCTACTTTTCAGACTGCCCATCCAGGAGGATCTCCTGGGAGAAAGGAATTACAAAAAAAGTTTTAGGATATAAACACACAGAACTAAAAACAGATGTTAATGATAAGCTAAATTTCTGCAGTTCCTGGTATACAAAGCAACTGAACTCCTTGGGACCAACCACAAGCATAAAGTACTTCTTATTATATTCTCTCTCAAAGAATGAACAACACCATTTATAAAATGATTTGAGTTCCGTCCTGAAGTCTACATACAGACAAAGCTCCCATTAGGACCAGCTGGATGCAGAACAGATAAAGAATCATAGAATGTCAAAGTTGGACAGGACCTCACGTCATCTAGTCGAACCCACTGCTTAGAAGCAAGATGACTACAGCTATAACGTACACAACAGATGGCTGTCCAGCCTCTTTTGGAAACCTCCAGTGACAGAGCGCCTATGACCTCCCTAGGCTAAAAAAAACAAAACAAAACCACAACCAGGAGTCCATGGAGTTTATTGGTGCCCAGAAGTTGCCCCTTGGGAGCTAGGGGATGATGTCCAGACCCAGTTTTGAACTCATACCCGCAAGGGTTATGTAACTGTGGCTAGCCCTTCTGTGCCAGAGTCTCAGCCTGAACACTAAGCTAACATTAGAAGAAACATCATAATTTTCCCTGACAATGCACGTTACATTATGTTGCACAATTTGTTATAGTTTGGATGCCCAATCTCATACAGAAACACTTTTCATATAATTTTATTTAGATTAAAATCCATTTTCCCTCATAAATACGAGGTTGTTTATAACTAGCTGTAAATGGATTTTGACAGGACAAGTTTAGAGTACAAAAAAAATCAGTCTATGCTAACATGCTTCATATTAAGAATATATAAAACAAACTTTGCATGCAACTCAAAATTAGTTTTTAAATTTATCAAGGCCACATATATATTACATATACACTCTTACTTTAATGACTCCTTGCTGTATGAAAGGAGATGGATGGTTCACAAGAACGATAAGAGTGTCTGGCTGAATTAGTTTGTCCATCACATCTTCTAGCATGCTGTCTGGCAGGATTAGAAGAACTCCACGTAAAAGGGCATACAACCCACAGCATGTAAGTACAAGGCAATCTTCTGTCAATCTGAAACGGGAGAAAAAGCGTTTCACCAACTACATACTAAAATTACACATTAGTAGTGTACCTGTGGAAACAAAAAACAACAACAACAACAAAATCAGACTGCTGGTTATTTCTGAAAGGAGCTCCCCCACGTCTCCTGAGAATCTCCTCAGTCCCTCCTCTTTTTAAGGACTCACTTCTGGGTTTCATCCAGTAGAGGACAACATGAACAGACCTATTTTTTTATTACAATAATGTCCAGGAGCTTCGGCTAAGTTCACAACCTCACTATATGAGTAAGCTCCTTAGGGTAAAGACCCATCTCTAATAAATGATTGTACAGCACCAAGTACGTTGCTGGCACCATATAAATAATAAAACTTTGGAAAGCAGAAGATCTAATGTACAACTTAAAAACGCAAAGTAGTTTTCTAATGTACCAGCAATTAATTTCATTGTGTAAATTATGAATAGTAAAATTTGGATCTATGCAGTTATTTTTGTAGCACATATAAACACAAAAAACTGTTTGCAAAAAATCAATGAGAAGTCATCCTGCATATTACCAAGAGGTTACGATACTCTACAAGAATCAAAGATGTTACATCTTGAACACTCAGCCATTGTAGGTTTTTCAAAAACATCTGCATACCTATCATCAGGGCTTTCTGGTTTTTGAAAAGTCCGTTCACTAACTGAAGAAAAATTAAGACTTTCCCATTCTTCAGGAACCACATTCTTATCTGTCAGACTTGGCCAGCGAGCAATAGCAGATCCACTATGAACAAAAAAAGCTAGACCCAAGCCTGCAAAATTAGCATGACTTTTCTGAAAGGAAGGCAGCCCCTTCAGATTGTCAGGACGGCAAAGTGATGGTTCAGCTGCAGCACCATCTTCATTTGATTTCAGTTCTGTATTTTCCTCTTTGCTCTCAGACATAGTTTCAGATAATTCCAACTCTTCTTTTGATATCTCAACAAATGTTTCAGTAGATAATTCTGAGTCAACAACTGTTTTTGCAGACTCACAGCTACTGATAAAGAGTTCTTCCTGTATCCTTTTTAATGTCTTGGAACTCTCCACGTAACTAGCTTTTTCCAGTGGGTCAGCCGAGTCACTTGTTCTAACTTCTTGTAAATTGTCAACACTTCTGCCCAAACTCCAAGTGAGGGTTTTGCGATCTACTTGCGGTGAAGAGGTAGGAGATGTTGGTAGGCTTTTGCAACGCCGTTCATGCGCCTGACAAAGTGTTAGCTGTTCACTAATTTTGCAAGAACTGTGTCCTGGGAAAAAAGAACAAAAAAGTACTTTAAACATAATTTTGAACATAGGCTATGCTTCCCCCAAAATATTACCATTTTAAAAACTCATTTTGTTACCATTTCAACAGCATACAACACGAAATACCTGAAGCAATTTTTGTCTTAAATTCTGAAAACTAGGGGTGAGACACCGGGGAGAATACCGGATGTACCGGTATCGGATCTCCCTGGTATTGGCATACTGGATTTTTAACATTGGCCGCGGTACCAGATTTTACACATTGTGGCTATTGACTTCAATGGTCGCAATGTAGAAAATCCGGTACCACAGTCAATATTAAAAATCCAGTATGCCGGTACAGGTAAATATCGGATTTATCCAATTAAGCTGATACACCCCAATATCAGATCTTGGGAGAACCAGAATTTCCACCCCTACTGAAAACCAGTTTCCTTCCTGCCCTAAACGTTAATTTATAAAAATGTACCACATTTTCTTTGCTATAGTGGTTGAAGACTTTTCAACAACAGACATCTGAATGCTAATGCAGATTATGTTTCCCAAAATTTAGTATATGGCAAAAAGTTTCATATAGAAAGTTACTTTTCCTAGGAACACAGACCCTTTTTTTTGTTCCTGTAATTCTCGTTTAAGAGGTTCGCAGTGATCTTAAATAACCACTCTTCATAACACACATTTAACAGCTAGAAGGGCAAAACTCTAGATGTTCTGCCCACTATCACAACTTATTTCCTCAACTGAAGGAAAGTGGTAGTAAAACTCCAAGCATGCTTAGAGATTCAGCTCCTTTGTCAGATTCACGGGTGTGGAATATTTACAAATCAGAGTAATTTTAATCCTTTTTCTGGAAGGTAAATGTAAACTAAAAAAAGCCAAATATTGCAGCTTCAGCCACTCCAATCATGCTTAATTTTTATTTTGGTATTTTATATTTGGTTTACAACTGGATTGTATATGTATTTTCCATTCTCTAAAAAATATTTTTTCCACTGTGAAAAAGGTAACACAATCTAGGCATTTGAGAAATTAGCAGTGGCTGCTACACAAAAAACTTGCATTCTGCTACAGTCAATCATCATAAGACAATAGCAGGTTTGCATATCTAAGCTATTATTCCTTTAGTAGGAGAGAAGATAACATGATCTTATGAAGCTTCAACAAAAGGACCCATTAATACTTCTTCATGAAGTATAAAGATATATTTCCTGAGAATTATACGTATGATAAATGCTCAAGTAATAAACGCATGCAAACTTCCTCAGATAGCAAGGAGGAAGCTTCTTGTTCATGTGTGATTTTACACATCTTCCAGCTAAATCAGAGATCCAAGTACTCCATTCAGAACATCACATAGAATATAAAATAGATTTGCAACAATTTAGGAAAGATAATCATCCAAAACACTCATCTGTGGCAGATGAATGTTAACAAAAAACTTCCACTGAACCATAATTAATTTTAATTAAAAATAGTGACAAGTATTGCTTAAACAAAACATTGGTGGTTACAGTATTTCATAGTATGCCTCCAACTGAAAAACATGCCAAACCCATTTTCTAACAGAATCATGCTTCAGTCTAGCAGGCAAACACCTCCTGTACAGCCAACTTGTAATAAGCCATTCACAAACCAAAAGGTGCTGCAGCACTAACTGCAAAATGTTGTAGTACTGTAATGATCAAGAGTGTACTCCCACACACACATTTGGTTATATGTAATGGCAATAATCACAAACAGAATCTGAAAAATGGAAGCCTTAAACATGTATCTTGTCTATAGTAACTAAGACTTTCTATCTGTCTCCTCGGCCAAAATCCTTGTTCATGCCATGGTTATCTCTCGCCTCGACTACTGCAACCTCCTCCTTGCTGGCCTCCCTCGCTCCCACCTGTCCCCCCTTGTGGCGATCCAAAACTCTGCCGCCAAGGTCATTCACTCTGCCCGTCGCTTCGACCATGTGACGCCTCTCCTCCTCTCCCTTCACTGGCTCCCCCTTCCGGAACGTATCCTGTTCAAACTCCTGGTTTTCACGTTCAAATCGCTCCATGACCAAGCTCCCCCTTACCTCTCGGACCTAATCGCCCTACGCGCTCCTGCGCGCGCTCTCCGCTCTTCCGCTGTCCCCTCCCTCGCTCTCCCTCGCTTCTCCTGCTCGCCCAACCGCCTTCGTCCCTTCTCCCTCGCTGCCCCGCATGCCTGGAACTCCCTCCCTGCCGACGTCCGCCTCGCCTCCTCCCTCCGCTCCTTCAAATCCCTCCTCAAGACCCACCTTTTCCATGCTGCCTTTCCCAATGCCCTCTAGTCTTTCCCCTTGCTCTTACTGTCGGCCCTCCTCTGCTGACTGCTGCTACCGACCACCTTGTAACCAAGCCAAGTACACGCGCCTGAGACTTCGCATCCGCCTGAATGTTTGTTTGTCTTCTCCCATGTCTCTCCCACTGTCCCCTCTCCTTGTCTCCCCCTCCTTGTCTTTTAGATTGTAAGCCACAGGTAGGGACCGCAGCTGATTATATGTTCTGTACAGCGCCAGGTTGTTACTGGCGCTTTATAAATGTTTAATAATAATAATAATAATAAAGACTTCAGTCCTTCGAGTGTTCCACCAGCACAGACCCCCATTATCTTTAGCGGGGCTAGCACAAGCAAGCCACTTATATAGAGAGGCAGTTATTTTGAGAATAAGGAATTAAGTTGCTTGAGTCTTCATTACAAAAGGCACATTAATGACTTCTTAGTTAAGGCTGGAATGACAGTTCCATTACAAACCTAGTTTGAAGCAACTTTAAACTTAGTATGTCCAAGACTGAACCTCCTCTTCTTCCATAAACCTTCCTCGTGCCTCTCCATTTCCATAGATGTCACCATCCAGCCTGTTACCCAGACATGTAGACTCAGCCTAAGATTAATCTTTGACTCCTCCCTCTTCCTTATACCTCTTGTTCAGTCTGTTGCTAAAACCGGTTGCTTGTCCCTGGATATCATTGCTAAAATCCAGCCCTTACTGCTTTAAGTGTCAAATCTCTAGCCCATGCACTAGGCATCTTTCCCCTTGACTACTGCAATCTACTTCTCACTGGTCTTCCCTGCCCTCACCGTGACCATCTCTTTCTTTTCAATACTCCGCTGCCAGTGTCATCCACCTTACCTGCCACTTCAATCATGTTCAGCTTCTTCTCCGTTCCCTCCACTGGCTCCCTCTCCTCCTTTGCATCCAGCACAAACTTCTTGTCTTCACCTTCAAGGACCTTCACTATCCTGTTCCTTCACCATCCTGTTCCTCATTAACTTTCTGCAGGCATTTCCTGCTATGTTCCCACCTAAGTGCTTTGCTCCACCACTGTCACCCTCGCCAAAGTCTCCTGCTCTGTAAACAGTCTACACGCATTCCCGTGCTGCTCCTATTTCTGGAACGTACACACGCAGGCACGCTCTGCTTCCACTTACCCTACTTTTAAATCCCTTCTCAAAAGCCACCTCTTCTCTTCATCTTTTTCTAGTTCTTCATCACCACGGTCTGCTCACTTATGCTGCCTCTACTGTCTAGTCATTCAGGGTCAACTTCGCCATTGTAATTAAAGCCACTTGTCCACGTTCAGAGATACAGCGGGGAAACTCACGGGCAGGCTCCCAGAAGCCAAACTCACAAGTAGCTCTGAACGTGGATGCAAGGGGATTATGCATCATCAGGCACATCCCACAGCAATTTCTCGGATGCATGACAGGGATCAAAATTGCTGCGGGACACGCCTGACGCTTTTACCCCCGCGTCCATGTTCAGACCTACTCGTGAGTTTGACTAACGGGAGCCAGCCCATGAGTTTCCCCGCCGTATCTCTGAATGTGGGCAAGTGGACTAAGCTAAGCATATGAATCTGTGGTTTTGCAACTTTAAGTGTTCCCCTCTACCTGGTCTCTCTTAATTTATGCCCCTGGATTTAAAAGGTCTTATCTATATTCAATTGAAATAGTGTCCGAATAATGTCCACATGAATGCCTAAACTGATATTAAGCCCCGAGACCATAGAGATTTGGAGGTACAGTTTACGTCCTCTATCTACCTGCTCCAGGGACCCATGACAGCAGGTGACAGTCAGCAAGGATGTTGTGAGGAGAGGGGTTCACTCACAGCTGCCCACACAGCAGCCAGGAGAAGCACCAAGGCAGGAAGCAGGCCAGAGATGCAAGGACTCTGTTCTCAGATTTCTTTTCCTTTTATTATAAATTTATAAAAGATTTTTTTCTCATGCCTTTATCTGTTTGTTTTTTTAAACTTAGGGGCCTGCATCTCGGGAGCTGTCTACTGCACAGGCTCTGCCTCCTCCACACTCTGAGCCTCAGCAAGGCAGGAGCCCCACAAGTCACGCTCTCCCTCCCCCAGTCATGGAGTACTGGGAGTGGCTTGAACAGTACCGTGCTGCCCGAGAATCTCCTCTCCTGGCTGGGCTTGGAAACCAGGACTGCCACTCTCTCCTCCCTCTGTTCCAGGATCCCATAACAGCAAGTGACAGGGCAGCCTCTATGAACCATGGGATTGACCGAGTCCTCCCTGCGACCCCTATACCGGCATAAGCATTCCAACCGCCATATCAGTTTGTTTATTTATGTTGGCATGACCACAATCTGAACACTTAATCCTGATTAAAACCACGTGACTATATTGCCGGTTTTATAAATAAAGCCGGCATTAGAGCGTTCGCCTGAAAACAGCCTCTGTTTCTCCACCCCTCTGAGCAATCATGGAGAAGCATGGCCTCTTTTTTTTTTTTTTTTTTAATTAATATTTTTATTATAATTTTTTCAGGTTTTGCACATATCAGTACACCTTCATCAAGTTTTGAATTAGGACCTAGGTTACAGCTGTGGTCCTTTTCTTGAAGCAGTACCGTGTGCATTACTACAACTACTATCCTTTCAACTTTTAACAATAATTAAATCTCGGTTAGGCAAATTGACATTTTATGTTGATCCATATTGACTTCTTGTTGCAAAATGTTCCATATGTTAGTCCATACAGCATAGAACTTTTCTAATTTGTGTTGAATTTCTGCTTGCACTTGTTCCATAGTGATGGTGTGCCATATTCTTTGCATCCACTTTTTGTGGGAGGGTTTTTTTCTCGATTTCCAGTTGCACACTATCGTGTGTATGGCTGCCAGCCTTGTCTTGTATGGCAAATATGTCTTGGCGTAGTTTATTTAGGAAATGCCATACCCGCTTTCTTTTTTGCAAGTTGTTCAACCCGCATATGTTTAGTGTAATTATTTTTAAGTGTGCCATTTATTAGGTTTATTTTTTTTTAGCCCTTCACTGACTGTTTTGTCACTATGTCTTTGCCCCCTGCTCCTTTCAATTGTATAGCTATTCGTTTTGTGGACCTTTCTTATTTTTTTGTGTGTGTGTGGGTATGTTCGATTGCCAACCTGTTTTTTTTGTTTGCCTTATTTTGCTAACCTTCCCTCCATCATCCCCAACCTCTTTCCCAGTAACTTTCCTTCCCCCACCCCCTCCACCTCCTCTCCTTCCCCCAACTTAACTCCCATCCTCTTGGGCACCTCCCTGTGGAGCATCGTGCCAAGTGGCTCTATGCCCCCCGCCTGCCCTCTGCAGAAACACGTTTTAAATTTAACCGTATGCATACCTTTATATATAAATATAACTTCATATAACTTATATTATAACATACATTCCCTTATATTTTCACTCCCAAAAACTTGTATAACATTCTCAGTTTTCATACTTTCATTCCGCTACTTATTCCTTCAAGTTTCGAGTTTTGAAATCCTCCAGTTCAGCTTCTTTAAGGAAAAAATATCTCCTACTGTGGTAGCTAAAAGTCAGTTTTGCTGGGTAGTATACTTGGGCTTTAATGCCTGCTGTACTGAGAGATTTGACTTGACTCCTCCATGCTTTTCTCCTCTGCACTGTTTCCATTGCCAAATCAGGATAAATGGAAATCTTTGCTCCTTCAAACAGGAGTTCTTTAGCATTTCTTGCTTCCCTCAGGATTTCTTCTTTATCCATGTATCTTAGGAATTTTGCAATGACTGCCCTTGGGGGAAGCTGATCTTTGGGCTTTGGCCTTAGAGAGCAATGGGCTCTTTCTATTTCTACTGCGTGCAGCATGGGTTTCTCTGAGAAGATGCTTTTAAAGATCTCTGATAACAGTTCTCTCATGCCATTTTTTTCCTCTTCCTTCTGGAATACCCATGATTCTAAGATTGCTCCTTCTAGATCTATTTTCTAGATCTTCTACTTTGCTTTTCATCATCTGCATCTCCGCTTCTGCATGTATTATTTTTTGCTCTGTGCTGTTCCCCCAATCCTCCTGATCACTAATCCTCTGCTCCATTGAATCCATTCTTTTACTGATCCCCTCCACCTGCCCTTTTAGATCTTCCAGCATGGAGTTGGTTTTGTTAATTCCCGCCTTGTTGACAGCCAGGTCCTTTTTAATGGATTTAAGCAGGTCTGTCACTTGTATTTGTGACTCTAAATCCTCCGGTGGGTCTTTCCCTGTCGCGCCCGCCATTTTGTTTTCTCCTGCGTCTGCCTTCCTCGAGCTGCAGCACGGGGTGCCTACACGCTCGAAATTGGATTCAGCGTCCTTTTTTTTTCTGCGCACATACCTTGCTTACTACGCCCGGTTTCTGATATCTTCTTGGGAGTTCTACTGTTGTTTTTGCCGTGTTCCTGCGTTAGGCCCGCCGGGAGCTCAGCCGACCGCGACCTGCTGCCTCAGCATGCCCACGTGACCCCCTAGAAGCATGGCCTCCTAATGCTCCCCCCCCCAGCCGAGTGTCTATCACCGCTCCCCAGGAGTGGTTCCACTGCAGGGGCAGCCAAGTGGGCAGTGAGGCAGGCACAGAGAGACTGACTGTGTCCACTACTTTAATGGGGAGGGGGTGAGCTTAGCGTCTAGCCTCCAGGGCCCGTTGCTTCTTGCTGCCGGTGCCACCTGTGCCTTGTGCACGCACGCGGTGCGACCGGTTCAGAGGTGCTGCTATCAAACACACAAGACACCCAAAATGCAGCTAGCTTATTAAGTGCATTATGCCATGAAAAGAAACATATAACCAGTTCAGTTGTGCCCCCATAATCCGTTCATGCTGCCCCCACCCCATAACCAGTTCATTTGTGTCTCCGGGGCAGCGTGAATTGATTATATGGGAGCGCAAATGAACTGGTTATGGGGTGCGGGTTTAAAGACAGTATTCCTGTTAGCAATAACTTCATTAAGAAGAGTTAGTGAAATAGCAGCCATAATAATCTCAGAACCATATTTGCAGATTTATTTTCCAAGAGAGAACAGATATTGCTTTACATCCTAAATTCCTACCTAAGATAGTATAAGTAAGACAGTTGTGAGAATGTGGCCCTTTTTACACGGGCCTCTTCCAGCCACGATTCCCAGATTTCTGTGTGTTCATGGGTGGGGGAGCCCTGTGTGAATGACGCGGTGCATGCGCCCATGGTGAGTGGGGGTACATGCGCGCTTGCCTAACATGCATCCCCACGCACGGAGCAACCAGGGGAAACGGTGTTTACTATATGGGTGTGGATGAGTGGTGGGTGAGTGGGGATGCGTGTGCAGCTGTGTGCATGACCCACCCACGCACTGGCACGCCCACTCCCCACCCGGCGGAGCCATGTAAAAGTATTATGTGAGGAGCCACTCGAAGAAGAACAGAAGGTTGCTACCTTGCAAACAAGGTTCTTTGGGATGGCTCTGAACATGGCTCTGAACATTCTCACAACACCCACCCTTCCAGCCCCGCATAGAATTATTTTCTTATATTTCTAGAAAGGGTTGGAAGGAACTGTCATTCAGAGGGGGAGGGTGCTTTTTATACTAGAGGAGCTCAAGACCATCATGTGGTCTATTTGAATAGGGTGAGCATGTACAACCCAGTTGTGAGAATGTTGGGAGCTATCTCGAAGAACCTTCTTTACAAGGCAGCAACCTTCTGATCAGCACATGGGGCGTAGTTGTTTGTAAACAAACAGCCTTATCTCCCAGCCCTGTCAAGTGTCCCCTGCTGCTGCTGCTGCACTACTAGAAGGCAGAGGTAGGTGAGGGATGGGGTCTGGAGCCAGGGAGGGGAGGAAGAATCACTTACTGGGGGAGAAGCTGGTTGCAGTCTGCTGCCCAGCCAGGCAAGTGCGGGGCCCCAGCTGGCTGCGGGGCCATGTGCAGCCACACATGTGGCACATGCCTGGGGCCGGCCCTGGCAGAAATTACACAGATAGCGTGGGAAGTATGGGTTTGTTAGCTATAGCCACTGTCAGATTTCACACTGGCAACAGTATACCTACAAGAAGTTTAGTATTTGGCTATTTTTTCCTTTCATTTTGATTGGAAGAACATATTTAAATACTTTTGTTTCAGGCAAATAATTTTCTAGCCATTTTAAGTCATGAAGCTTAGATGTACATGGAGTAAGTTATTAGGAAAACCTGTTTGGAATTACACACTCTGATAGCCATAGCATTTCCAAATGCTGTTTGTTTTTTAAAAATTATAGTCAATTTAAGTTGACAGAATTCTATCAAGTTTTTAATTTTTTTGCGCCACTTTTGGCTGTCTTCACCACCACAGTCCCTAACCCAGTTTCTAGGAACAGTAGCTGCTTTTTCTGCTGCTGCATCCTCAAAGCTATAAATTGAGAATATTTGCTTTTCTAACACAATATATGCAAAGGTTTACCTTCTGGCATTGCAGCTGTAAATACAGTTGGACTTGCAATGGAAAATACAGGACTGTTCATAGATTTTCCACCACTGCTGGAATTTCTCAGATACATAATTGATTGAACTTTTTCTTGAAAAATCTTGCCATCTAAAAACAAAGAAAACAATGGTTCAATTCTTCAAGACAATAAGTCAGAGTTAAAGATTAACTGAGCCAGCTACATGCCTTCAACATTTAAGGAAATCAGAACAAAAATTCTACTCCTTTTTGTTCAATAGAGATTTTGCAAAATTCACTTAGTGAAAAGTATAATACTTATTAATTAGATGGAAGTATTTCCAGACAACATGCATTTAAGCCAATTAGTGTTACCTTGTTAAGTATTTGTTACTTAATTATTATTATTTTTTTAAAATCTTCCTCTTGCCATCAAAAGTTCCCTTCCTTGTTAGAAGAACCAAGAGTCAAATCGTAAGAAGAAAGTCGACTTCAAATTCACAAAAAGTTATTTGAGAGCACAAAGATATAATTGCTTACACAGAGAGGCAGTTACTTAAAATTGCACACACACAATTGTGTGTATTCATCAAACCAGACTCTACATCCCGCCCTGAGCTGTTTTCAGGAGGGGCGGGATATAAATTAACATAATAAATAAATACATTTGCAGTGTGTCACTAATTACCAAATGCTAGCTTTGCACATATTCTTCACTAGCCCTGGTTCAATTTCCCCAACTTTAATATTGGGATAATTTACCTCCCTTGCCAATGTTCACACTTCAAAATTATGTTAAGAGTTATTACTTTGAAGACAAATTATAAGTTAGACTTTCTCCCTCAACACAACCATTTTATATAGCAAATACACAATGTGAAAGTATTTTGATCAAACAGTTATAATAAAAGAAAAACTGATTAACATTGCAATAATTTAGTAGCTTTTGTTTAAATTACACAGTAGCATTAAAGCACATGTCTGTATACACCTCTTAAAATTAGTTTTTTATTTTAATCAAAAACTTAGCATGGATATTTTCTATTTCTAATTAAGCAAAATATTATATATACCTAGGTGCAGGGAAAAGTAGAAGTTGGCAGGATTGTGACAAACATATGTATTAGTGGGAGGGTGAACTGCTAAGAGGAAATTGAAGATCAGTATCAGTAATTCCAGGTCAGGTGGGGATCCAAGCACTTCTTCAATTATTTTCACAAATGATGTACAAACCTCCCGAGGCACAGATGCAAGATGCTCTTCTCTGTGCTCCTAAAAGAATAATGCAGAGGAAAAAATCAGTAGTATGTCAGTTTGTTTAATTACTGTGCACTCTTGAGAAGCAGAGACAGGAAATCATTTAAAAGATCCTACTTTTTAGCTATCAGACTTCAAAGTAGTACATTCCTTCCCCATTATCTGCAGCCAACCCCCGGAATACAACTGTAATACTGCTAAAGTTAGAAGCACTACATAAAGTTGTTTTCAATCTACTTTAAGTGGTTAAATTTTGAGCCTGACCTACTACTTTGTAAGAACATTTGTTTATCAAACATCAATAGATTCCCTAAGTAGTAGTATTACGAACGAACGAACCAACCAACGGGTATTTACTTAACCAGTGGCCATTGTAAAGAAGAATAAAATAAAATAAAATATAAATGACAAAACACTATCTACAAAATATCAGAATACATTAGCTGTTAACATACAAAGTCAATTTATACAGAACCAACAATATTTATACAAATACTACCAGTCTGCAAAAATATTTTAGACAATATATCCCATCAGTATTATTTCCTATCTCAATAGTTTATTATAGTATCTTCGCCAACTAATTCCCTGGTTCATTTCAGCCTGATTATTTACACACTTTTTATTTTAGCACTAAAGATAGAAACTTGGCCACACTAAATGATATATTTGGGTCCTTATCCCTTATAAGATATACCTGCTTTTGCAAAAAATGGCCTGTTTTTAAAAGATGATAAATATATAACTGTTTCCATGTCTCATATAGAGGACAGTCCAATAGAATGTGTGCCAACATTTCCACAAGTTCATGATGAAATTTGCTACAATGCTGGCAAAACCTTTCATTATGGGGAATACCATTCCTTCTACCCCTCGGTGCCAAGGCAAAAACATTAAATCTAGCCGAAGTCATTGCCACCCTGAATTTACCCATTCTGGGATTGACCAGATAGAAGGCTCCCTTAGGAGGGATCACAAAATTTGTGAACAGATGGGAAACTCTTTGGGTTCTTCTCGTTTGTATTGTATTTGCAGATCATATATCCGAGTTTTGATTTCAGTCCAGTCTCTGGAGAATGGGTAAGACAGAACGTAGGCTGTTGAGAATCCCAAGGAACCTATGATCTCTAACTTTGGCTGGCCATTTGCCGACTGCTGAATGTATCACTTGCCGACTGCTGAATGAATCAGTATCCATTAAATTTAACGAGTAGTATTATGAAGCTGCAATATTAATATTGTTAGATCTAATAAATTACCTTCCAGATACTTTAAATTACCTTCCAGATATTTTAAATTTTCACATAAAGTACAATTATACAAAGAGAATAAACCATGTGATTTTGAAAACCAATGAATTCATCTGTTAGCATGTTGGCACTATTTACCAGTGCTTTTTAACAATGGTTATTTTACTAGTCATATAATTTAGATCAGAGATGTTTCCTGCATTCCATAAGATGGCAGTGATTAGAGAGACATTCTTCTCTACTAGTGGGAACTTGGTAGAGAAACCTTGCTTCACTCTCCAAGGACACCTGCCTGATATCCACTTCCTTACTGCTCCCACTGCCAAAACCCTCGTCCATTCTCTGGTCATCTCTCGCCTTGACTAGACATTACATCCCTATGTTCTCACATGGGAACTTAACTCCTTCTTTGCCACGCCACCACCCTCATGCTCCCCAAGGTTCTCCTGCTCCCAGACCATATTTATCCCTTTTCCCATGCTGTCTCCTATGACTGGAATTCCTTCCCTAAGCACAGATGCTCTGCTCTCCCGCTCTGCCTTTTAATCTCTCTTAAGCCTCCTGTTCTGTCAGGTTTTCCATAGCTCCTCACCCCCATGGATTGCTCAGATATTCCCTCTATGAGATGTATAGACACTATCCACGTGGGGAAGGTTTTTCTTGAATACGGGTGCATGGGGGTACGCGCTCCTGTGACCCACACACTGCCCATCCAGTCCATGCACGGGGCACTCCCATGGGGGGACAAGGGGGACATGTGTGAACAGGGCTGCACGTTTGGAGCACTCCCCCAGCCATGACACCCACACCAATCATGCCCCCGGCCCCCACCCCATCTTGTTTAAAAACAACAACATCCTAAAGCTAAGAACATGCCACTGTGACTTAACATGATTAATGTTTCTGTGTTTTCCTAGGTTCCCCTCCCCCTGTAATGGTTTTCTTGTCTATACTAGGTTGTAAGCCCTTTGGGGTAGAAGCCTGTCTCTTATTAATGATTGTTCAGTGCCAGATAAATTGCTACTACTAAAAGTCACTATTTCACAGTAAGAATTTGGAGAGTGTGGGGAAAAGCAGTCAAGCTTTAGAGCACCATTTAGAAAACTAAAATGCTCAACAGGTGTGCATTTGATTGTGTGTGTTAAACAAGTGGTGTAAAATTAACACTTGTTCAAGCACAAAATAAAAACAGAGTCTGGAGATACCTGTAGAACCTGGCATGTTAGCAGGAAGTGATGTGCAACTCGAGCTTTCAATAGTTGTTTGATGTTAAACATCTGGTGGTGATGATTATCTCTGATAAGTGTTTCTATAGCTCTCAAGAGAATTTCCCAAACACCTTGCTGCAAAACAAAAACAAAAAATAACCTCAGCATGAGAAACGTATTGAAAGTATTAGGATGGATGGATTAAGGAAGGTGCTTTCTTAATCAATTGAGTCGCAGTCTTTTTACTATTTGTCTTTATATGTAAAAGCAGCAGAAAAAAATGTAAAGCTCAAAATTCAGTCCTACTTGCACACGTACAGAGTACTTAGAGATTTAAGTCCTCAAACTGGTATGAAGATACATCTGAAACCCAGAACTGGCCATAATTTTAAATTTAATCAGGTAAATAGCCTCCAGTACAACAAGAGGTCTATAAGACTGAACTTACCTGTGCTTTAGACCATATCTTCCAATCAAGCAGCAGATCTTCCAACAATTTAACATCTTGGATTACTGCAGTGGAATCTACATCAAGCATAAACTGTCCATTTTCATTTATATTAATTATCTCATCGCTGCAACATCCTTCAAGAAGGGTCTAAAAAAAAAAAAAAAAAAAGAGAAAAGCACAACTTACATTTAGGCCCTTGTCCTGCAAGTGGGATGCAGAGGGTTGTGTAACCAGGACGAGGGAAGCGCTCCACAGCAGCCTCTGCCACAAAACAGCCAAGCCATGTATGTACACCTAGAGCCACAACTTTACACCATGGTTGCAATGGGGTAAAGAAGGCATAGTGCCATACCTTATGAGCCTACCCTATCCCAGAGTCCAACACAGGTATGCAGAGCTTTCCCAAAATGACATCTGCTAAACCTGCCCTTTAACAGGCAAAGCAAGAAACCTAGGCAGCACTTCATGCACAGCTGGGTAGCGTAGGCCACTTTTCTCCTGCCTACACAATGCTGGCAGCTTCAGGATTACTCCATGCTCCACAGAGCTCCAATCACCACCATCCTTCATAGACAGAGACTTTCCATTCCCAAATGGGATAGAATTTCCACTCCAGTCTATTCTGCACAGCTGATAGATTAAGTTTTTGGAAGGAACTTTAACGTCTTTATTTTGGCTTCAACAAGCATTTTAATTACCCCAGTCCCAGAGTGTTTTACCTACTAAGAAAAAGCTAGATGTCTTTTGTGCAGCAAATTCTCAAAAATAACTAAAGATATTTATTTATTTATTTAATACATTTATATCCCGCCCCTCCTGCAAACAGCTCAGGGCAGCTAACAACTTTTAATTAAAACAATTTTTAAAATATTAAAACAATAATAAAAAACCTTACAAAAACAGGGAGGACAAAAATTTACAAAAAATAATAAGGACGGGTAGGGTGATAAAAACCCATTAATCCACCCTCCCACCCTCCCCCAAAGGCCGGGGCGAACAGCCAGGTTTTACAAAATCGCCGGAATGTTAGAAGGCTCGGGGCCAGGCGAGCTTCCTCTGGGAGGGAATTCCAAAGGCGTGGTCTGGCCACCGAGAATGCCCTCTCCATTGTGGCCCCCCACTTAACACAGGAAACCTCCAAGAAGGCACCCCCCGGTGGACTGAAGGAGCCGCTCTGGGGCGCGGAGGGCGAGGCGATCCCTGGGGTATGAGGGGCCGAGATCGTGAAGGGCCTTATAAGATGAAGTGCATCGATTTAGAGTCCCCTTCTGAAGATAGCTGTGCAGTAGTTTCTGAAAGACTTGTTAAAGCATTTCAGTTAGGGCATCCAAAATCCCCAATTGTTTTTCAAAACCTTGGCCATAGCCTTTTATTTCAGCCCTTAAAGTTTACATTTTTTGGGGGGGGGAAATAAAGGTACAATTCTTAAGCAGACATGATACAAACACCATGCTGCACATTTTAAATAAGTAAGCCACAGAGACTTATTCTTCAAGAGGACACTTATGAGTGAAAGTTAAAGGAATGCTAATCTTTTCCCTCACATGGCAGGGCTACCCGATCAAAGTTTAAAAAACGAGGGATTCTATAGAGGTGTAGTATTTGGAAATAGGGTGTGAGCAAAGCATTGTGTTTTATAAAGTTGTGAGATTCTGAAAGATAATAAAGTAAGTTTTGCCAGGCAACTCTACCAAATGGATCCAATTTAATTAAATAAATAATATTAATAAAAGGTACTACATACATTAAAGACAGTTGCTATGCATAACAAGAATTACTACTGAACCTACAAAGTACACCAACACTCCATTTTTACTTCAGCATAAATAGCACACAAATATATGTCTGCGTAAGATAAGAATGCTGGGAGAAGGGCCAAAACATCCATTTATGTAATGGATCCCGTAACTAGAGCCTCACTCAACCAAATGTAAAGAACGGGTAATGAATAAATAGAACCTCATTCAATTTTTTTAAGGCCGTAATCAATGTTGGGAAGACTGTAGAGACACATTTCTACATATGGCAGGACTGCCCTAAAATGTTCAATAGAATATTTAAGTCACATGAGATAAGCTGCCCATGGAACAAATGGTTTAGCATGTTTCTACCCAAAAGAAATCAGTAAGTCAGAGAAATCACCATTAACATCATAACTGCTACCATCAGCTAAATGTGTCTGAGAGGCACAGAGGAAAGAAAACAAAAGAACAGAACCCCTGCTGCTAGCGGCCTGTAAAGATAAACATACACCAAAGATGATAAAAAACTAGCCAGACAAATTTTTTTAAATACATAGTCAAGGTTCATCTGAAGTCCTCCCTCTTCTTTGCATGACCCAGTCTGTTGTCAAGGCCTGTCACTTCCCTCTGTAAAACATGGCTAAAATTAGAAACAAAAAAAAAGAAACAAATATAAAATTCCCAGTCCATGCTCTAATCATCCCTCACCTTGATTACTGCAGCCTCCTCCTTACTGGCCTGCCCTGCTCTCACCATAACCCTCTTACTTCTGTTCAACACTCCGCTGCCAGGATCACCCACTTTGCCCATTACTTTGATGGGTCTCTCCATCAGATGATTACCCTCCTCTGTCTCCTCCACTCCTTTTGCATGCAGCACAAAGTCCTTGTCTTTACCTTCAATGTTCTTCATAGCTTTGCTTCCCCCTAAATCTTCCTGCACTTGTTTCCCCACTACATTCCCACCTGGAGCTTAGTTCCTCTCCTGTCTCCACCCTTCACCTGCC
>QEPC01010682.1:2521065-2538292 GCA_003113815.1 Sphenodon punctatus
GTGGCCACACCTAGACTGTGGAACTCCCTTCCGGCACAGGTGTGGGTGGCCCTGGACCCCTCTTCTTTTCGTTGTTAATGCAAGACCTGGCTGTTCCATCAGGCCTTTGATGAGGGTAAGGGATGTGGGTTAGTGTGGTAGTTTTTTTTTATATATATATATTTTACACACACACTTTTCTCTCCAACCTCCCCTTCGTTAGCACTGTATTATTTTGTACGTATTTTATCATATATTCCATTTATATTGTTATTTTATATTGTTTTGAAATTGTTAGCCACCCCAAGCTGCTTCAACAGGAGAGGCAAGGTACAAATTGTTAAATAAATAAATAAATAAATAAATAAATATTAGGGCTGACCAGTTGCACAAGTTAAATTGACAGCACAGGTTGAGTTGTCAGAATTACAGCAGCACAAACCCTCCAAACACCTGTCAACCAAGCACAATATTAACCATAAGCCTGTTTAATTGAAATTACACCTTTCTTTCAAGCAAGTAGTTTAATTACTGTAGTTTAAAGTGTTCTACTTAACACACAGCAGGCAAATTTCAAAAACAGCAAATTTCCCCACTATTAGCAAAGGTAATGTCAACTCAAGAGTAGGTATACTAGGTTTCATGTTTCAGCCTTGTAACTGTAGCCTTGTACAAAAAGCACAGCTCAAGTTACTATAAAACAAGGAAAGCATCCATTTCAACAACTATGTCCTTATTGGATTTTGACAAAGCTTTTAAAAAAATATAGATTCTGCATTTAAATAGAGCCCAAATACAAAGAGTCACCAGCTTGCAAAATTACAGCAAATTGTGAAAAGAAGAAGCCACAGGTCCTATATCCTGAAACCTTTTACACAAAACAAGTAATTTTTACTTCTGGTATATAATCCCACTGAATTCAGAAGAATTACTTGCTTGACTAAAGGGCCACTTACATAAGCGCTTGAAACTACTTTAGCTTTTAAATGTTGATTAGTCTATACCAGAGGTGGGCAAATGGCAGTTTAGGAGCCACATACAGCTCTTAGGCACCTATGCTAGGGCCAGGGACCCATGTTGACTGCGTTTCTGCAAAAATCACTGCAAAATGCAGCATCAGTCAATTCTCACAGCGACAAGCTAAAATTGCAGTGAAACTGCAATGGAAGCGTCTACAGGATTTTTAAATCCTAGCTCAGGCATCCTGATGCAAAACTAAATCTGCTGCAGCAGCTTCTGTCTCTCAGGGGGAGTGACCACAACCCTGGGAGATCAATTGTGCGTGTGTGCGTCCTATGTTTTGTTGAGGGAGGTCTGGGGCTTTAATGTGAGGTGGGAGTTCTAGGGTGCTGAGGTTCCAGAGGATTTGAGTGGTGTTTGATTAACAAAGTTGTGATTCTGTGTCAAACCTGTTGAAAAAGCATGCTGGTAAGCAAATTTGCCCGCATAAATTGTTGTATAATTATGCTTTCCAAGTTAATTGTGTAAATATTAATGCTCGCAGTGACTCTGCAGAATTTGGCTTCACTGGTTGAGGAATTTAAGATTTGTTGGTACAGTGAACTTGGGTCCCTGGCTATGGCTCATGCCAGAAGTGGTCTGGCTTGGGGACACACATCCATGTGGCCCTGTCAGGATAGAGATAAACTGAGCCTTCATTTCTGCTGATGACGCTGTAGGGCTGCAGAAGCAGAGACAGCGGGCGCTGGGCTGCTATTGCCATTGCCCAATCCCACCAGTTTGCCTAGGAGTCAGAGCTTCAATGTGAAGAGGGGTGAAGGTTGGGGGAAGCCATTCTCCCAGTCCCCGGATTCTAGAAAAACGTGATCAGTGTAGAGGGTCTTGTAGTTTTCTACGATATGAAAATTTTGGTTTGTGAACTTTGCCCACTCCTGGTCTTTACCTATACAAACTTTTCAAATGAAGGATCAAATATATTCACAAGTTTTTAAAAAGTCTCTGGAGTCCTCTCTAGACAACTTCCAACTGAATGGAGACTCACCAGACTTTATTAATAAGATACGGTATTAGAGATTACAATTGCAGACTTCGACTCTTAAAAACCAATGATCAGTAATCAATATTAGAGAATGAGTCCTATGAGTCAAATCAATGACATTCGAGAAATCAGAAACATTTCCCCCTCTACGTAATGGGTGTATTCCTCATTTGACAAGTGCCTAAGGGGGTTACGCAAACTATATGTTTGTTTTCTGTCGACCATGGCGAAAGCTAGCATCTTAATAAAAATTGATTGATTGAGTTACGCACACATATTCTGCACAACACTTCCCGCACTAGACTTAAGGGGGTGCCGAACCCTTGTTTGCAGCAAGAGACATTATTGCCCATCACCCATTTTTCACTATGCATGGAATGTTACCCCTAGGAACCCAGCACAGCTATTTTGCATAGTCAGGAATTAAGCGTGGTTTGACCACTTGTAAATATGCCCCAGGCACAGAGTTGTGTTCTGCTGCATTACAGGCAGCAGGCTAATGACCATGATGATGATGCAAAACAATGCCTCACTGTGAAGGAGATTTGGAACCCACTTAAGTCTACCATGGTACTTTGGCATGCAACTTACCCTTGTACACCTGGCAAATGAGGACTGCACAACGTTACAAATACTTTTACCCTTTAAACAATTAAAACAACACCTCTTATGATCTCAAAGATAAAAGGCTCATTTGAGTCCCA
This sequence comes from Sphenodon punctatus, assembly GCA_003113815.1. Classification (NCBI taxonomy): domain Eukaryota; kingdom Metazoa; phylum Chordata; class Lepidosauria; order Sphenodontia; family Sphenodontidae; genus Sphenodon; species Sphenodon punctatus. The sequence goes on from QEPC01010682.1 coordinate 2,523,748, forward strand.
GCACCTGCCATGTTCAGAATTACATGGCAGAGCAACAAACATTTAAAATCCCTTAGGTGTACAAGCGGAATAAATGAACAAACAGTATAAACAAGAATATCATGCTTTACCTGTGCCATGAAGACTGCTGTCTTGCACTATTAGTAGTGGTCTGTTTCTTTTCCTCATCTTCTTTCCTTTGACAGTGGAACTTTCAGCTTCTTGAACACATTCCAAACGAAACCACAGTGAAATGCTGAAGCCCTCAGACATGTGTGGCCAACAGTTTTGCCCAACCAAAGGCAAGTGGATGGGGGCAACATGCCAAGAAGAAAGAAGCTGATGGGCCAAATTCTCACCATCTGCTTCTTTCTTGCTTCGAGAAAACTTTGTTCTTCTTGTTAGTCCCATGGACTTGCTGCTTAGAGTGCTATTGGATTTTGGCAAAGAATTACTACCTAGACTTGGGTTCAGGTGCAAAGGGAATGTAAAATATTGTAATGGGCTCATATCAGTTTTTGTGTCCAAAATCTTCAGAATACCCTTCAGCAGTATTTCCTAAGAGAAAAAGATTTTTAAAAATAACCTGAATGAAATCAACACTCTTATCACACAAGACAAGGCCCCACATTGGCCCACCATTGCCCCAGATGTACCTGCCTGTGTGAAGGGCAGACACCAGATATTCTCTCAAGGTTGGGTCAGAGCAGCTCTGCGTGGCTTCATTGCCAGAAATAAGAAGTGCGCTGTGCAGGTTAAACAGGCCCAAAGTGGGGCAACAGGCTCCCATGAGGCACCTCCCATGTGAAAGGCCCCCAACAGTCTCGCCTGCAATGCGGCAAGGATCAGGCTCCTAGAGGGAGCAGCTGCCGCTTCTTGTCAGCTGTTGGATCAGACTCCAGGGAGGTGGAAGAGCAGCTGTGGCAGCAGAGCAAGTCCCAGAAAGAAGGAAGATTTGCTCTCCAAACCCAGCCCCGGCTCCTTGCACAGCATCCAGGGCAATCAGAGCGAAGGATCTGACTGAAACTCAGTGCTGTGATTGTGCCCCAGTTGCAATCCTATAGGTCTCCACGGAGGAGAGGGTGATATCCTTGGGGAGTGTCTGTTTCTCCTCCTCCCCAGGGTCACTCCAAACAGGTGACTTGTGGGAAGCCGGTAAGTATGCCCCCACCCCACCCGTCAGCTCCACTAGCCAACCAGCAGCAGCTCCTCCTCCAAGGGCTCGATCTTGCTGCTGCAGGAGCAGAGTCCCAGGGTTCTGCCTGTGTAATGGGCTTGCTTCCCAGGCTGAACTGGAGTAGGGGAGAAGGTGGCAGCTGCTCCTTTGCCTGTAGGACCCACGCTTGGGTCTGCCTGTTTGAAGGGCTGGCTCCCCACCCACAGGTAGCTGCTGCGTGGGGCCCCATGAAGCAACTCCGCCCACCCTGCTGAAAACACCCTATGAAGCATATTAACATCTAACGTGTTGCTTTTATTAACGAAACACCCTTCTTGTTTAACACTTTTGACAGTGCTTTCAGAAGTGGCCCTGATTTTGCATGCCTAGCTCAAGGCCTCTTGAGCCTAATTTCAGAGGCAGAGCACATATACAGCTCCCAAAGGGCTTTCCAATGGAACAGGAACGCTCAGCCTTTCTGAAGATCATGCCATTAAGTGTCTAACCAACATGACTTTAATTTTTTTTGCCTTCTTGCTTAACTGGTTACCATTTACGCAAGTATTCATACCATCAAGTTATTCATCTGCCATGCCCATAGCAGACCCACAATCTCTTATTAAAGTGTGGTTCTAATTATTTTTAAATGGGGGAACATCTGTTTACCATTATTAACAATATATTGGTTGAAAGACACTTTTGTAAGGATGCCATCATCAACAGCAGACTTAACTGTGCATGGTAGGTTAACTCAAAGCATAACTTGAATGCACTTTCATTTCACAAGCTAATGACTATTTCTGGGAATATAGGCTTCTGGACCATAAAATAACTAATGAAGGTTTTATTCAAGTTTTGAATATTACTGAAATGTATTGTCTTCCTTCTTATGATTCATCACCAGACACCCGTGTTCTTTAATCCAAGAAATGCTTAAATCATGCCCCCAAATTAAGTTATTCAAGTGCTACATCTTTCTCTCCATGTAATCCTTTCCCAAATTCCAGCCAAAACATGCATAATTTCCCCTTTTAAACTAAGGATGTTTAAGTAGCAATGTTATGATGTCCTTAGTTAGAATGATCTGGCATATTAGTATTGCCTTAAGTCCTTATTATCTGAAATATTGTACTCAGTCTTATTTTGGTCAGTTTGCTTAATTCCAAAGGCTCCCCTGGTTATGTCAAGATTTTTTTTTTAAGTTCTATTGCATACTTACTGCAGGCGGTGCTTTTTCTAAAAATATCCTCAGGAGAAGGGCTAGCTCTTCGGAAGATGTTCTTGAGCTCAAAGATACCAACAGATCTACTAGCACTACTTGGCATGCTGGATAAATTATAAAAAGCATCAGGATTTGCTTAAATAAAATATTGGTTTCAAACAACACCAATAGTCATTGGCATCTTATTGCCATAACATGCTCACAGAAGTTCAAGAATACAGCACAAACTAAACTGGTTGAAAATATTTAAGTTAACTTATTTTGTGGAATGCCATCTGTAATGGATTTTAAAACTCAGAATATTCACAAATATCCTCACAACTTCATACTATAGGCTGTGACAGCAATAGTACCTTTTAGCATGGGGAAAACGGGCTTCAACAGCAAAAAGGGCATCCAATACCTGGGAACTTTGTTCCTCCTCTACCAACACCTTCACCCATCCCAAAGTATTCCTAAATCATCTTCACCCCTTCTCCCTAAGCTTGGAACTCCCTCCCTGAACACATATACTCTGTCCCCTCTCTCAACACCTTTAAATTCCTCCTAAAAATCTACTTCTTCCACCAGTCCTTCCCTAGCGCCTCACCCCCATGAATTGCTCTTTTATGCTTCTCCTATACTTTCCCATCCTTCAGGATCCCCCTCCTCACTCGTAATTAAGCTAAGCATGTGTGCCTGTGACTTCTCAGCTTTATGAAAGTATCCTCATCCCGCTCAATGTGCCCCCTTGCCCATTGTATATTGTAGGGCCTTTGGTGTAGGAACCCGTCCCTCATAATCAGTGCCATGCAAATTGCTGAGGCTATATAATAAAACTCCCATTCAAAAATCAATGGATGAAGAGTTTAAGTGACACTTCTGTCTTGGGGAAGATTTTCAAAGTGAATTTCTCATGTATATAACAAAGTTAAGTACACATTCATCTCCAAAACATGGGTAATTCACACTAAGGGTGTTTTTACACAAAGTGCCTCCACATATCACCCACTGTCCACATGGAGGAGCACTCATGTAAATTCGGTGCATGGGGGTGCACGCTCCTGTGACCCAAGCACCGCTCACCCCGTCCCTGCACGGGGTACTCTGTGAAAATCCCGAGTGCCTATGTAGGGACAGGGTGAGCGTTGTGTGGACGGGGCAGCCATGTGTGGAGCCACTCGTGTGAAGTGCCCCCCACACCTGCATGATGCACCCACACCACACACTGACCATGGGGACAAACCAACACCACCCCAGCGGCATTTGTATAAAACCACCCTAACACTAATTTAGGGTTTTGGAATACTTTTCAAAATTTTCAAGAACACCTCTTTGGGTAAACAGATCCCCACATATGCATATGAAAATATATTAAATGAAAGCTAACTTTCCTGCATGCATACATGAATTTACAAATGCGTTAGTGAACATACATCACAATTTGAACATTGATAGTGGTCTGAAAACGCGAATCCATATCTTTAGAAGAGTGAAAATCTTTTCTTTTTTTAAAAAAAAAAAACCACACAAAAAACCACACCCCCTCACCATGAAAACTGGAATCTGTCTGTGTCAAAATATTCAGGAATCCTCCCAAAAGATTTTTTACAGCTCCCTGCAGAAGACAAAGAAAAAACACCTAGCACTTCACATCATTTTGAAAAACAGCTTTCTGGAGTATCCACAGAATCAATTTTAGCATTTGTTCTAAAATATCAATGAAATTACATTGTTTGGTGGAATTTAAACCTTTTCATTTAATGGTTACTGTACTTGTTTGTGAAATTCTGGCATAATTAAAAGCATACACAGTAGAGACCTAGACTTTAGAAGCTAAGCTACTTAACAAGTTTAATAATCCCAAACTTCTAAAGTCAATAGTTTATGCTCCTAATTTCTATGCAGTTAAAACGATGGATAAATAGTTCTGTTCGTCTATTTCTAAAAGGAAATAATGTGTTAAATTTGGGAAGATTTGTACCCTCTGCTTCTTGCTTCTCTTGAAAAGGAAGATAGAGAGGTATCTATTTCTGAGGGTGCTTTAAATTTTCAGAAACAGGGATCTATTTAAAAGGGAAAAATGTCACCACCACCTTTTAATCCCTATTTATTAGGATAATAAATAGCGATCACTCATTTTGTTTGTATTTAAGAATACATTGAATTTAAGAATACATATCTAAAGGGAAATCTAGAGTGTGGTTGCCATGTTTGTCCCAAATAAAAGAGATTGAGACAAAGTAGTTCAGATGAGATCTTTTATTGTACCAACTTCTGTTCATCCAGCTTTTGAGCTATTGGAAGTTGGTCCAAAAACAGATATCATCTGAACTACTTCGTCTCCATCTCTAAAAGGAAATAGAAGGTTTTTCTTATGAACGTCATTGGAACCCCCGCCCCCAATATTTCATCTACCAGAATTTTCATAACAACTCAAAGATTACTAGGTACAGCCAAGATAGGTAAAAGCTACCAGAATTGTTTATATAATTATTAGTAGTAGAGTTTTTGATTTGCACTAACAAAAAAACATTTTCCCCACAAAAGTATTCCTTGCGCCCCAAATGTGGAGTTTTGTACTGCAGTACAGAAGTCTCATAAGATCACAAAAAAAGAGAAAACTTAGTGAAAAACCAAAAATGGTTATTTTAACAGGGTTTCAAACAAGAGCTATTGTTTAAAAGCACTAAGGCTTTTGGCAAGTTTGCTGAATTCTGGGAAGTGTATTATTTGCATTACCAAAACATTTTGATACCTAAACAGACCTTAGGTCCTATTATGCAAGTCATTGAGCATATACATTATAATGAACAGTGTCTTTGCCACCCAGGAACTTAAAGTACAAGTGGAGAAAAGGGTGCAATCCAGCTCCATACAAGTCAATGGGAAGTGAGCCATTGATTTCAATGGGAGCTAGATTGCACCCAAAGGGTACTGAGGAAAACAGCACATAAGTGGTTTTAACACCTGAGCTCCCTCAACAGCTTAGTGACAAGGTTAACAACAGAATCCAGTCCTCATGATTCCCAGAAGAGTGTCCCATTTACTAAATTAAAGCTACTTCTCATTGGCATACTATGGCCCTTTTCAAACGGGACAGCGGTGCGGGAGGAGTGAGGAGAATGGGTGGAGGCCACGGCGGGTGGGCAGTGAGCACATGACCCTTATCACGGACACCCGCCTACCTCTACCTATCTCCATGCACGGAGGCACCTCCATTTTCTCCAATGCCTCTGTGCATGGGCGAAGCACGAGAGTACACACGCCACCCCCCCACCCCCACCCCCCGTGGCGGTTGCACAGATGCCTCCCCACCACACATGTGGGGGAGGGGAGGGCATCTGTGCAAAAAGAGCCTGTAACTCCATGCACCAGAAGAATGTCCTAGAACCACTCATCGGGTAATCAAGGCAGCAAGGTACTACTGGGAGCAGATATAGATGAAGTTCTTAACAATGTAAGAGATGCTTTTGTGGCATGCGTACGTGCATACATTTCAAAAACAGCAGCTGTCTGCAATGTACTTCTCTCTCTTCCACCCCCCATTATGGACAGGACCAGTAAAGGGAACAAAAAGATGGACACTAAACTTACTCCGGTGCTTTTTATTTCTGTATAAAACACTCTCTATTCTGTGCTCAAATAGAAGTTTCCTCATGTGAGAGTTTAAGGAATTGCATCAACTACAGATTCCTGATGAAAAAGTAGTTTAAGGATTTTGAGACGGAATGAAAAATGTGTGGCAGTTTTAATTCTAAAAATTAAGGAGTTCCTATTTTCATATGGGAAAGTGAAAATATGAATGACAAGTTTAAAAATAGTGTCCTGTCAATATTTAGCTACACTCTTCTCCTCTACTGTGGAGATCCATATAACGAGAAACGGTTTAATTCTTTATGAATGACACAAATACTAAAAAATGTTATTCAATTTTGAATTCAAGTTGCCTAGAAAGTCTATTAACAAAGATCTACAGACTACTCTTATAGAAGAAACTTGAACAAGCCAGTTTTATAAAACAGAGACCTTTATGGGGTGGAAACCCACACACGAACACTTCTGTCAGAAGCAAAAAAGTCAGTATATGCGGTATACTAGCAGGCAATTAGCAGGATACAGCAGGCAACAAAGGTATTAAGGTATGTCACAAGGAGATACTGGACTACAGGTCTAAAAAATATGTAAAAGTAAAGGTTAAACATGTATGTAATGCAAGAGGTGAGAACTGGAAACTCACTTCATGCAACTGAGAGACACAAAGCCATGTCGAATGTGTATTCAGAAAGCCTAATACCACCTCTGCAGAAGCCAGACAGAGAACATTGAGTTGCAAATGGATCTCTTCCTGCCTACGTGACTAGAAGCACATAGCCCTCAAGGTGGGAAAGTCAAACAAAGAAACCTGGAAAGATATTTAAGGGGAAGAGATCTTTTTCCCTCTAGCTCAGTTGGGAGAAGAGACTTTGCTGGCTAACCAGTTTAAGGACAAAAAGCCCAGCCTTACTACATCTGGCTGAGAAATGGACTCAAGTTCATGGACTTTCTGTAGGATAAGATCTTAACTAGGGACTTACTCAGTACAGGCTAGGACTACGTTATTTACCTTTGTTTTAATTGCTACTCTGCGTTCAAACCATCTTTGTTTAGGTAATCAATAAACTTTCTTCTTTACTAAGAAGTGTTTTCTGTTGTCTCACATTGGGGAACATAGTCTGAGTATCTTGTGCCCTCAAGCACTTGCGAACCCAGAGAGAAAGTCTGAGAACGGGAAGCTTCTGGAACTTGGGTGACAAAAGGGTTGCCCCTTTGCAGGACTGAATCAGCTAAAGAGAGAACTGATTCAGACGGGCTGCAAGTGAGGGAAACTGAGTCACCTAACCCAGAAACGTGGGGTAGTGGACCCCAAAACCGTGGCAGGTATTATGAGCATTTCTGGTATACAAGACTTTCAGAAAGTCACAATCATGCTTTCACAGAGTGGGAAATATCTTCTCCTACACCTGCTGCAGGGGTTTGGTTTTGCTTTTAAAGCTCCTATTTCTGCAAGTTTGGGTTATGCACAAGGATTCCTACAGACCAGGTCTTCACGCCCACCAAACTTCCCAACTTGGCACCATCGGCAACAGTAGTAAGTCATTTGGGACTTCTGAGATCGAGGCATGAGCCAGAAAGGTGAAAGAGTGTGCACCAAAGCAAGGGATCAGCAGCCCAACGAATGAAATGGTTGAATTGCCCCAAGGTTCTTATGGAGGCGATGCAAGACTTTTTTTTTATTTAAAAAGGCATTTGGTGGACAAGGATAAATTGGGGATTGAAATGGTTTGGGAATGAGGTGGTTGTATTGGGTCAGGTTGGGGGGTTTAGAAATTTTTGTATTTTAATGTTTTTATGATTTGTAAGCTGCCCTGAGCCTGTGAGAAGGACAGCAGAGAAAATAAATAAAAATAAATGAAGCATCACCCCAACCCAATGCAGAGTGCAGAGCCCTGCATGGCTACCATTGCCACTCTGTACAGTTTTCTGCATCCTCAAATTGTCACGAGGGCTCTTGAAGCTCCCTCAAGCACTGGCTACAACTACATCTTTCTGAGTTAGATACAGAATGGCTCTAGCAGACAGGCAGGACTAAGCAGCTGCAGCAGTACTGCAGCACTTCAGGGGCCCTGTCTAGTCTCGGACTTAGGGGCAGGCCTCCTAGGCCCGGGTGGCATTTTCTGGGGCACGGCAATCCTGGGCCCTGGCGCCACCCCGCTCCATTGTTTTTCCTTTTCTCCCTGCATGACTGGAGACTGCTGCCCACAGCAGGAGACTGCTGCCTGGGTCAGACTGGGTCCCCATTCCTCACCTGCCTCTGCTGCTTGTAGCTCCGCAGCAGTAGCGACTGGGAGATAAAGCTGTTTGTTTACAAACAACTTCTCCCCATGTGAGTGATCAGAAGGTTGTTGCCTTGTAAAGACAGTTCTTCGAGATGGCTCCTAACAGTCTCACAACTGGGTTGTGCATGGCATGCTCATGCTCACCATATTCAAATAATAGACCACGTGATGGTCTCGAGCGCCTCTAATATAAAAAGCCGCACATGCATCCCCACTCACTCCCCACACATCCGCACCCACGGGGCAACAGCCGTTTCCCCTAGTTGCACTGTACGCAGGGACGAGTGGGAATGCGTGTTAGGTGGGCGCGCGCATGCAGCCCCACTCACCGTGGGCACGTGTGCCACATCATTCACGCGGGGCTCCCCCAACCATGAACACACAGCGTGGGGGCAGGGCTTGGGTTGGGGGCAGCAGCCTGAGAAGGGCCCGGGGCGTAAAATTCCTAAGTCCGGTCCCGGCCCTAGCCCTGTCCTCTTGGCGAGCCTTTCATTCCTGTTAAATCAAGCACTGTTGTATATTTAAGCTTTATGTAGCAATCAACAGCATGACTTATCAAAGAAAATAACCATCTGAAAAACATTTCCACTCACCTTAAAATTTGAAATTAAAGGATAGATACAAAAGCAAATAGGATGCTTTCATTGCTCATTAAGCCATACTTTAATAGCAGCACAAGTTGCATTTGATCTAACATACATTTGTTTGCTAATTTCATTTGTCACTTACCTGTTGCATAAGGAGAGTGGCATTTTTTTCCTTCTGTTTGATGGCTTTCAAGAAACTCTGGAAGACATGGGTGAGGACAACTAGGCTTGGGCTGCCAACAGACAGCAAGTGTAACTCCAGCATACAGATTTCAGGATATATTAACTCTCCTTGAGTGAGGCTTTCAGTCAAATCATTAGGATAAGTGGAATAAATGCATCCTGCTTCTGCCTTAGTTTCTGTTCCTGAAGAGAAAGCAAAAACATGGTATCTAATGAAACTCGGGCCACTTTCAGAACACACACACACACACACACACACACACACACACACACACTGCGGGGGAGAAATGCACAGAGTATATGAGCGGGGATCGGCCGGTCTGAAAGCCGCCCCCCTCCCCCCCCCGTGAGGCTTTGCCAGCAGACACGTGCAGGGATGCAGAGCTCAATTTCCTACTCTGCATGTGTCTGCCAGCAAAGCCGCGTTCGGGGCCAGCCAATCCCCACACATATCCCCCTGCAGCCAGAATATGTGCCCGGGGGTGGTGGTGGTGTAATGTCTGAAAGTGACCTCTGTCAGTTGTGTGCCTTGTCCAATGAAGTTAGTAGGTAGGAATGAGTAGGGCTGTCCAAGGCACAGTAGGAGTCTCGTGTGGTTGCACCCATAGCCAGAAGATTTGCTGAGATCACATAGAAAGTGTCAAAGTTGTCAAAATTTACTGGAATGAAGCTCCTAAATGGTAACTTTTTTTGACTCAATTAATTAATAATTCTATCTTGTTACTACTCGTTACTACTGCAAGATTTCATCTTAGTCTCAGTGTTGTTCAGATTTTGGTTTTTTCTTTTTTTAGAAGACAACTATCATTAAAAAAAAAGATAAATATACCACTTCTATATTGTGGATTATTATGGACTTTACTAAAGTACTTCAAGCTAAACTTTAAACTCAACTGATATTCTTTTTTTACTCAATATGTAAAACTTGGTTTATGCTGTTTAAGGTATAAGAGCTTGACAGAACAGAAACAAAATTGATCAAGTTCACGCTATCAGAATAATGCATGTTGAAGGAGAAAGTGTACTTGAGACGTTTAAATGTTACGTGAAAGAAGAAAACCAGCAGATGCGTCATACACTATTTTAAGTGGGAACTGAAACAGGTTTACAATGGCAATGTTCATTACAGATTCAGATTAATCTGTTAACAGCTCAAAATGGGCCGTTACGGATTGATCTGAACCAATCTGATCTCTGTCCATGCACATTACGGATTTGGAGTTACAGATGCTCACCCCTCAGTCCCTGGGACCCTGGCATGTACTTACTGGCCTCTGAGGCCTTGACTGAAGCTCTGCCGGCTGTGGGGTGGGCCTTCTGGCAGGTTCCCTTACTGCAGCACGCTGCTAAGCTCCCTGTGTGGCAGCACGCATGTGCGAAATGGAACCAACCCAAACTCTGTCCATGCAAGTCACAGATCTGGAGTTACGGATTCCTGCCCCCAGACCCTGGGGCCCTGGTATGTACTTATTGTACTTGAAGGATCGCCTCATAGCACATACTTGAAGGACCATCTAATTCCCTAAGCCCCTGGGCAGCTCCTGCGGTCATCAGGGGACACACTCCTGGAGGTCCCACATTATCAGCGAGTGATGACCGGCAGGCAGGTGTTCTCAGCGGCCGCTCCATCACTGTGGAACTCACTCCCGGTGGGGGTCCGCCTCAGTCCGGATCGCCTCACCTTCTGGCAACAGCGCAAGACATTGCTTTTCTGCCAGGCATTTGGTGAGGAAGAGGGGGGGAGGGATGGGAATGTTTTTTTCAGTACTGTTTTAGTAGATTTTATTGCTTAAATTGTTTTAACTATTTATTGTACTTAATATTATTTATGGTTGTGAGCTGCTGCAAGCTGCCGGAGGCAAGAGAGGTGGGATATCAATTATACAAAATAAATAAAATAAATAAAACAAATTATTGGCCTCTGAGGGCTTAATTGATGCTCTGCTGGCCTGCTGCTGCTGGGGGGGGGGGGCGAATACCTCCTGGTAGGCTACCTTACCGCAGTGCGCTGCTGGGCTACCTGCTTGGAAGTGCACATGTGCAAAACGGCCACCACCCGTAACCAAAATGGCAGCAGCCGAAAGGACGTTGCCGCCATTTTGGTTAAAGGTAGTGGCCATTTGCGCATGTGAAAGATGGCCCCCGATGGAGCATGCACAAAATAGCCAAAATGGTAGTGACAACATTTTGACAGTCCCTTTTTGGTTAAGGGTGCCGACCATTTTGCCCATCCACAAAACAGCACTGCCAGCCATTTTGCGCACACACGCTGCAGAGCAGGGAGCTTAGCAGCGCACTGTGGCAAGGGAGCCTACCAGGAGGCCCCCCCACAGCAGCAACGTGATCACGGAGCTTCAATCAATTCCTTTGAACCAGTTAAGTACATGCCAGGGCCCCAGGAGGCGGTGATGCAGGAAAATAGGGCCCTGGGGATGGGGAAGGTCCAATTCAGATAAAGTTTCTCAAGGAATTCAATGGGATCAAAACCCGAACCGTAACTGATCTGAAAATTACAGATCCAATTCTTAATGGAGCCAAATCTATCGATCTGAATGCTCATTGTAGCATATTAGCAGGGTTGTTTTTAGATACAAAGTTTAAGATGTAAAAAGTGGTTCACGTTACCTATTTTATGAGCAGATTTTAAAACAGTTGCTTATCATCACACACTCCAAAACAAACTACTTTCAGATCATAAAATGCATTCCAGTGGGAACATGATGACTCAAAGGGATGTTACCAGAATGAACGAACTGAGAAGCCAAAAATCAATACACAGAATGTTTGCACAGATTAGAGCAAATGAAACTACATTTTTTTTCCAGATATAGTAGTTAAAGTTTTACGATTCTTCCTCTTCTATATAAGCAAAACTATTTATTAAAGCTTGTTGCAATCCATTCCACTTCAGCATCTATTTATTTTTAAAAAGGCCCAGTACACAAGAGCAGTCACATGGAAGAATTAGTCTATGGCATAACCATCACTGATGTTTTGCATGAAGTATTTGGAGAGTTTGTATTTACCTTCGTCTTTGCTTTCACTGTCATCAGGATTACTTTCACTGTCTGCTTCATAGCCTTCTTCTTCAGCAAAAAGTTTAAAGCTACAGCATTGCGACTCCTCTACTTCCTCAGAAAGGTCTCCAGGCTGGGGGACTGACTCTTGTGTTTGATGGATCTGTGAAAATGCATATTTAAAGTTATCAATATTTTCATTTATGTAATACCTTTTATTCAAGAAGATCATGTGACAAGATCTTAACTTATTACAGTATCCTCCTCAGAAGGAAATGAAGTGGAAAAACATGCTCTTTAAGGTCTATGAGGAAATACTTCCTGTGAAATTAAGACTCAAAGCTTCACAAGGAGAAATGCTTTCCATAAGAAAGAATATTTTATTCCCCCGTGGTAAAAGGAAAAGAAAAAATAGAAAATCTATGTTAATATTGTCAGGGAACACTTACTCTTACAAATTGGACCACCTCAGGGTTGTTATTTTTTAATATACAGACAGTATGAGTAGTGGTTAGAGCAAAACCATCAGATCAAGTTTGCCATCTCAGTTCTAGCAAGTCTACTCTGTGACCTTTGAAAAGTAACTGACCTCTATACGTCTGCTTCCCTATGTTGGCAACGGCAAGCGATTACGACCCTTCATAAAAAGCCATAAGGGCACTCGTACAGCAATAGGTGTTCACAAAGACTCTTTAAAATTAACTGATCACTAACTTTAACAGCATCGCCATCAAACCCCAGAAATAGCATTACTTAGAATAAACCAGTGCACATGACAGCTGTGTATTTTGTGTATCCATTTGCTTATAAAAAATGAAAGCCTGACTCAGCAAACTTAAAGAAGTCCTATTCATAAAGAAGTCCTATTCAAAATCCTATTGCTTGCATGTAGTCAAAATATTAATACGTTTAATACCTTTTCAGTTTTCTCCTCAGAATAATCCCAATCCGTAGAATAGTTTCCCAATGCAACTTGAAGTAATGAATCAAACAGAGATTTTGCCAAGTCAGTTTCAACTATTCTGGATTGTGCAAGCTGCTCTCGCATTTCAAGTAATACATCTTCCACACACAAATTCTATATAGTAAGAAAAATAGAGACCATTATGATGGTTATTTTTTTTATATGAATGAAAATAGTTACCATGTTCTGTACCATTGGTCTCATAATACAACTACAACTTTTCTCCTGGCAAATTTCTCAGAGAAACTTCTATCAATAGTGGATCATATGTTCAAAACCTTTGTACACATTAACCTTCAGAACACCCTTACCCATTTTACTAATAAAAAATGGGCAGAGGTTTAAAAAAATTCCCATATCCACAGCAGAGAGATAAAACCCAGATCTTCAATTCATAATCCTATCATGTTCTTTTAGTGCTAGTTACCAGCTGAAATTCAAAATACTATGTAAGTTAAGTAAGGGATAGGTTTAATTACTCCAAGAGCACAAGCTTCTGCCCGTTTAGCTCCTGCACTAAGGCCGCTTTTATACGAGGCGTTGAAAAGCACCTCCTGAGTCCCGCATTGAGAGAAAAGCCGCACGGGGTGTGTTTGCATGCTCCCCGCGCTGCCAGAAGTCATGTGCTCCCCATTCCGCTGCCGACAATGTCACTTTCAGTAGCGTGGGGAGCATGTAGTAAGTAAAGATTTTATTGTGTAGCCGTAGGTATTACAATGTGAATCAACACAAATACTAATTCCAAGCCGTATAACACTGACAATGACAAAGACAAAAGAGACACCTAAAAACAGCAACATCATAGTAAGTTAACTCACACTATTAGTCTGAGACAGTGGATCATAAGACAAGTATTGAAACAATCAAAATCTACATACTAATAATTGATCACTGATAAGAAGAAAAAGTGTGTCTCAAACGTAGAGTAGCAATGCCGAAAGACGCTCGGAATCCATAGAACTGAAGAACTTCCGTAGGAGGAGGTTTGGGTATTGACCATGACCAATTAAAAGGTACAGAACCCAAATATTTACTTCTCAGTTCCGATAGAGCAGGACAGCGAAATAAAATACAACAAATAAGAGTCTGGTTCCTGAAGCTCACAGAAAACACAATAGCGATTTTCCCGTGGAATCCCAGCATATCTTCCCTCCAGAAGAGCCAAAGAGAAAGCATTACATCTGAGCTTAGTAAAAATCAATCTTTTACCAGAGTCCGACCAGACGAACAGATAACTAGTCCCAGCTCTAGCAGGATCTGGGGGGGGAAGTAGGCAGGGGCAGCCCTAAAAGAGAGCACTCTCACTCTGGAGCTCTTGATCACCTAATCTCCTGCGAATAAGGGACAAAGCACACTCTGGCCCCACAAGCCTTAAACTATCCTTAGAGAATCCCAATTTACATACTTCCAGCTCAACTGCTTTCTCCCCAAAACCCAGCAGGCCATGATTAATAACTAAGCTAAGAGGAGACCTGTCCTGTGGAGGGAAAACAGAAAGCTTAACCCAATACTTTAGTAATATCTGCAAAGCCGTCTGCCTAATTGTAGGGCTCAAGGTTTCAGCTTTAAGTATCGCCTG
>QEPC01010682.1:2543718-2569028 GCA_003113815.1 Sphenodon punctatus
ACACACACACACACACACACACACCCCGATCCCGTCATGAGAGGTAGGGCGGAGCAGGGGGTTGAGAGGCAGCAGACAGGTCCCGATGGGGGAAACTGCTGCGCCTAAGCCCACGGGAATCCCCGTTCCGGAGGGGAGGGAGGGGAGCACCCGGTCAAGGCCCAGTACCCTGGAGAGTCGGGTAGGTGAACAGGGCAGAGAATTTCTCTCCCCCTGCTACCGGGCCGGTTCTTCCGCTGGAAGAGCGCACCAATCCACAGGATAAAGTAAAACCAGGGCTGTCTTCTTCCAGCCCACTTGCCTGCATCCTTACTGCTCCAAGGCAGACAAACAACTGGGGAGCTGAGGCTAGATCCCTCCTGGTAGGCGCCTCAAAGTTGAATGTCTGCCTCCTACTGGCTCCCGGCGGGATCTACCCTACAGTCCAGACTGGACGGCCAGGAGGATCCCCCGGGAGAATAGTAATTTAATATTGCGGCCACCGTTCGCCAAGCTTGGCACGTTACAGCCTCCAAATGTAAATTCCAACTGTTTGAGGAGGATAAAATAACTCCAGAACTTAAAAGGAGCTCACGTGTTCAATCAGATTGCTGCCAATCACCCAGCGATGAATTTTGCTAACCCTGCGAACACCCACTACCAATACCTTTGGCTTGTAAAACACTCCCCGCGCAGCTTCTCTCTCAACGCGGGCCTCAGGAGGTGCTTTTCAGCGCCTCGTTTAAAAGCGGCCTTAGTCCCACTGAGTGAGACTCACATGAGCAGTAAGCTTTCATGTCTCCTTTAGAACGGTCCCCTTTTAGCTATTTCTTGCTACATTTGCCCTCAGGCTTTTATGCTCTGCCCAGCGTACTCTTTTGTGCTTCTACTGCAACGGCACTCAAGTCGCTTTCATACATTACCAGGGAGGCAGGGAAACCTCTGTCAGCCATCACAGCTCTCCTGTGACAGGAATTAGTGCACGTGAAATGCACTATTCTTTTATGCCACGAGAACACTCCTGTGTGGCAGGGTCCCCAAATGGTACTTTTACAATGAACAGCACACTCTCACATACATCCGCAATTGCTCTGACAGAAGTTTCTCTGCCTCCTCAGGTAACACGTGAAAGCGGTCCCACTCGAACCATAGTTTCCCTATGGAAGCTTAACAGCCTCCTTCTAATCCACTTCCATTACATATCTTTTTACTGCTATTTGCATTACATCCAATCAATTTAGACAGGTGATCTCTTCAAGGTATAGGCCTGTCTAAAATGTAAAATACCTTGAAGAAATTTAAATAGGCAATGGTAATTTTTTCCAATCTTTAGAAATGATTTTGACCAACTTATTGGCAAATTAACATAGTGCACTCTTTACAAACAAACAAATCATATAAATGGTATTCTACCTGGTGAAGCAACTCCATTTCTGTCTTCTGTTGCCAGTTATTTACACTGTGTAGACAAATAGCCAGCAGAGCTTCCAGAAGCCTAATACCCTGAAGTGACCACTCATTCTCTTCCCTTCCAGGCATTGTTGATTCCTTAAGATCATTAACAGCAATAGTTGGAATTTGTTCCACGTTCACAGACGGGCCACAGGAAACAAGATCAGATACAGAATTTTCATCAAGATTAGACTTTAACTGTGGCAACTTATTCCTCTCAGTCGAGCGTAATGAGTAGTCTTTAGGATCAGACTCAGTAGGAAGATCAGCGCTTTGATTTCTCTTTTTCTCTTGCTCCTTTTCTCTTTTTTTGGAAAGCTTATGGATAATCATGGCTATTAACTTATGACATACTTCAAAACCACCAAGTCTATGGAACTGTCTCTGAAAAACAGAACTGTGTAAATATATGCAGCGAGACATGGACCAAATGTCTGCTGCCCTATGGATATGTTCTGGAGACGGTAGGATAAGACTTTCTAGCGACAAGCATGGTAACCTGTGGCTCAGAGGCTCACTAGCTGTACTGTCATATCCTGAAGTATCTTCCGAATCATTAGCTGAATCCTGATCAGGATCCGCTTCTTTACTTACACACAAAAAAGCCACACAGAGAAACAGATTTATCATGTTAACATGTACATCTTGATTGACAGACTTTCTCTTCTTTGGATAAGCTTCTTTGAGACAAGCATAAAATTTGTTCAGGTTTTGAGGAACATCGGAAATAGTTTGCTGGCTATGCAAGGAAGTAGCTGGATGTACAGTAGGCTCCTTTTGTTCATCCTCCACACCAGCTAGTTCTGGCATTGCTTCACCCTTCTGCTGTTCTCCAAGGCAGAATATCAACGTTTCAAACACTTTCAAAGAGTAACTTCTTACAGAATCTAAGTAGTTTAGTTCAGTCATTTGATTCACTCCATTGCAGCTTAAGAACAAGTCTTGTATTACCCTGTGTGGAAAACGTCCAGAATGTTTACATAAGTTGATAATTTCCTTTATCATGGAGACTAAACATGGACATTAAAAGGAATCAAGAAGGAAGCTAATCTTTACAGTACCATTTGTGTCCTAGTATTGTATGTAAGGGTTAGATCAGAAGGAGGCTAGACACTTTAGTACCTAGAAAGTTTCCCTTGCTTTCAGCCTTTTTCCACATTTTGCTGCATAAGGATATACTTTGCACATATGCATATGGTATCAAAGATCAGTAGAAATTTGGGGGGGGGAGGGGGTATTACTCCATTTGAAAGACCGGGGGGGATCACACTAAGTCCATTTCCCCTGCAGGTGACCTGTGAAATGCATTTTATTGGACTGCGAGGACATGCAGTTTAGAGTTTTAACTGCACAGAGGTTAGTTTGTTCCAGAAGGCTTAGCATTTGCCAACAAAACTTCACCTATAAGCCAGTATAGGATCATTAATTCCAAACAACAACAATGCTAAAGAAATACATTGTGCGAGTAGGGCCTAGGAAGGGAAAACAACTTACTGAGTACTTACTCTGGTGGCTTTGTACGTGTTTGCGCAAAAGCAGAACTAACCAAGGGTAGACTATACTGGGGTAGAGGGTGTAACCAGTTGGGTTAACAGGGTTGTGCATTACAGTTACATAATTAAAACCCTTTCCCTGTTCACACTGTTACTTACCCGAGGACAGGAAAGTTACTCCAGAGTACATGCTCATCTGTAAAAAATCAGGAGTATGTACACCACCTACTGCATCTTAAAACAGCATTTTTATTAACAGGAAGAGGGGGATCAGAGCAAAGGAAGGGTCAGTATCCTCAGCCTAAGTGATTGTATGAACTGTTACACTGGCACAGAACAAAATTCAAAATAATTTGATAAAGTGTAAGTAGTCCTGTGTTGCTTGCAAGACTATTTCATTTAATAGTTTTTGGTTATAAAATTTGGAAAGTGGCATTTCTGGTTACGCAGCAAGGAATGGCATTCTTCCATGAATAATATCCAAGTTTGAGCTATATTTCAAAGTGTCACACATTTTGAGGATATCAAGTTCAGACACTAAACAAGTACTTTATATACCACAGTAATACGAAAGCCCTTTCTTCTCCTTACTATTTTAATAAACTTTAAAATTTGTGTGCTAGCTTAGAGTGACTGCATTTCATTACTACTTACGGTCATGAAAACTGTTCTACATCTGCTCTTGGTGTAGACTAAAACCATCCTGCCTCTATATTTTTGCCTTTAAAGTTAGTAGCTCTAGATAATCCTATTAACATCAAATGAATGGATGTCTCCAAAGAGTCACAGAGAACATTTCCTACTACACCTCCCCTCCGCCCCTTAGAGGGACTCATTGCTTTCAACTACGCATACAACATTTTATTTTAAAGTATCCTGTGTCACAATATATTTAAGGAACAAAATATCAGAGTCATACAACAAGGAAGCACTTTTTGCTGTTTCTCATTTTGGAGTGACAGATAAATCATAGCCTAAGTTTCACTTTCCAATATATATGGGCTGATATCTGTGCTCCTCTTAGGTCAATGGCAAAAATCCCTTTGGTTTCAACCAAGTAGGATTTCACATATGGTACTGACTAAAAGAATAAGGTCCCAATCCTAAACATAGTTGCTCATGCGCAAGTCTCACTAAAATCAATGGGACTTACTCCTGCGCAAGTAGGTTTAGGATTGAGCCCTAATTAAGATACTGTACTTCTATAAAAGAATTTTCCAATCTAAAAAGTTGTAAGTTTCAAAAAATTTAACGGTCTAAATCATTGAAACAAACAAAAAAGGGCAGACGGGCCTATCCAACACTCGTAACAGATTTTTGCTGAAGTAGTGAAAGTATCGGGACTCCCTTCCCACAGAGGTCCATCGGAACCCGAGTGTATTCAAGTGGCTTGTGTAAAACTATTTTTTGGCAAAGCGTTCGGCAGGCAAGGATAGGAACTGGGGTGGGTGGGTTTAGGGGCGAGGATGGGTTGTTGTTTTTTTTAAAAAAGGATTTTAATTTATTTTGTATTTTTAATATTTTAAGCCATCCTGAACCTGAGGGGAAGGGCAGGGTAGAAACTTAAATGAATAAATAAAGTTTGCAGGGTCATATTTGACATTAAAACCCTAATAAACTGAAAAGTATAAAACCTTAAATGCCATCATGCCACGTAAGGCCTTTTAGATTTCAATGTTCTTAATGGCAAGACAAAACAACATTCTATTTCTATGACATATAAATGCTCATTTGTAAGCATAAAACACAATCTCAATATTTATTATGGTTTTAATTGATGAATAAAGATTAACAACAAACCTGGATTTAAATAATGCAGGTAGCGTCTGTAAATAAATTTGAAGTACTTCCTGAGGCAGACATCGGCTGTGGTAGCTGCATACATGATTGCATGCTGTAGTTATACCTAGCTGTTGAGAGTGGTGAGCTAACTCAACCCCTCTTTGGAGCACTGGGTTAAATATATAATTGTACAGCTTCCACTGAACAACTGCATTGCCTTTTTGAATCAAATGGCAAATATGACTTGCTATCTGCACACTGTGTAGTTTGTCTTCTTCAAAAACAAGGTCCTGGTAAGCCTCCAAAGCATCCCACTTCAACAGCATGTCTTCAGATCCATTACTAGGCAAGATCCCTTGAAATTTATAAGGGCTTGAAAAATTTGACATAAAAGCAGCATCAGTTGCATTTCCTTGCAGGGTATCTTTTAGTTCAGCAAGTTGATCACAGTCAATAGTGCAAGTGTTGCAAGCTGCCTGTAAAATGTTTTGAGAAACTTCAGCTCCCCCTAATTGATCCAATATAAACTTAGTAAGGATGTTTAATATGTGCGGCTGAAAGTTTTTTAATATTGGTAATTTGAAAGCATGAAGTAATGGTGCAATCACAGACTTGGGGTCCATACAACAACATATTCCCACATTATGTACACCTGATAAAATCTGAACACAGGTACTACTCAAAGCAGCTTGCTGCAGTAAACGCAAACACTGGTGAGCACAGAAAGCAATGCAACAGCATCGATCAGGATAATGAACTTCCCCTTCTGTTGTCTCCTCAAATGGGTTTTTGGAAAACTGGTTTTTAAAAGCAGAAACTGGAAGCCCTGAGAGATCTCTGTGGTGATGCATGAAGTGAGAATACTCACATCGTCTATGCCTTTTTCTTGTGCACATTGATTGATGAAGCTGTTCTGACTTCACTTTTTTGACAGTGCTTATTATTTTCATAATGCTGTTGATTAGGGCTTTCAGATGCTCTGAGGCCTCGGTGGTTATTCCTACATCACTTGCCACCAAGCATTCCATCTGAAGTACTGTTGTTTCAAATAGCTTAAACCCCTGATGCTGTATAAACTCATGTACCAGATCCATAGCTTGACTAAAATAAAATGGATTGGAGGCAGCAGTTTGAAGGCAACAGATCAGGATCTGCAAAAACCCCTCTAGAAGCTCAGGTAAAAGAAGGGCTCGGTGACTATACCTGGAGGACGCAAAATCATCCTGAATTTCCTGTAGTGTTTTCTTTTCTTGCATCAAAAGTATCATGCTGCTTTTCCAAGGATGTTTTAATTTTTAAAGCTGCGCTAAGTAAATCTGTTAAATTTTTTCTCAAATTGTCAGGCATACTCTCGGTGTGGTTAATATCGACGGACATCAGATGCAGCACAGTTCTAATCAGCATCCTTTGAACCAAAGCCACAGGTTCTTCTGTCCAGCCTGAAGAGACCACTTCGTTTTCTACAGCACTACTTGCATTGCAACATTCTCCAAATCCCGATAGGAATTCTGTTAGTGTGGGCACCACACTGGCTGTTAATGCAGAACTGTGATTCAGGGTAATATCAAATTTACAAACTTTTTCTAACAATGATAATAAGATGTGACACAGGTCAAATGGAGAGTTGTCCATGCTGCCGACAAGAGAGGCTGCAGCTGGCTCGTTTAAGATTTCAGAATTTAAATCTTGTGCTGGAATGATCTGCCCAGAATTTTCTAAATTCACTGAAATAGGATTAAAACTCTGTACCACTTCTGCAGCTGGACAATCGCCTCTACTTGCAAGATAGTCTTCCTTAGGTGGGCTTGTTACAAAAGGCTGCAGGAATTGGAATCGCCTGTGTCTAATCATTAGTGCAGTCTTCTCATCTGAATTGCCTTCTGAATCAGAGGTGGACAGCTGAGATTTTCTTGCATCCCTCACAGAGTAGCGATGGGTGGTTCTACGCTGGCGCCTACTTTTTCGGATTGAGGAACTTAATTTTAGAGACGCCTGAACCAAGGGATGAGCGTTTTCTTCTAAACTTAGTTTTTCCTGAGTATATTTTAGAGAACTTTGATTCATCTCTTTGGTCAGGCATATGTCAACTGAGAAGGGTAGGTTAAAGTCTGTTGGGGGAAAAAAAAAAGTTATATATAGTCAGAATATACTTAAAATTACCATTAATCATCAAATTTATGACATTTATTATCTTTGCATTGCTTTATTTCTTGAACACTTATTTTTACATTCCTCAGGGACATATTTAAAAGTTTCCTATGGCACCTCCTTTGCCTTTCCATAATGGTTTTATCCCATTATACAAAGGGGAAACAGACCTACAGTAACGAGAAGCACAAAGTACAAGGTAGTATGAGGTTAAGATTCCATTCCTGCTAGAGGATTGTTGCACTAAGGCTGCTAATATAGAACGCTATTCCCAACTTTCATAGGATGACGACAAAATAGGATTGGTAATGGGGAAAATTCTGCATCTATAATAATGCAGTTATTAGTGAATAGGTACATACAGCTTAATTTCTTATGAATTATTAGTACACTTGGACTGAAAGATCTTTGAAACAAAACAACACATTACAAGTCCAATTTCCAGAAATCTTGACACACGTACTAGTGTTCATCAGCATTAGAAGCTATGATTTTCACCAACCTTTGAATGTGCTGCATGCTTCCAGTAGTTAGATTAACATGATCACATACATAGTACAGGTCTCTAACAGAATATGGACACTGTTCAGAGACAGAAGATTTACTTTCTGATTTTATGAAAGAGGAATATGAAGTTTAAGTTTGTGCAAAGTGGCATTTGAGGACTGTTATGCAACAAAATCTCTTTAAAATAAGCTTTGCAAGTGGGTTCAAATGATATTCAATAATTAGGACTGTAGAGATGTCTACATTAGGACACCGCATAGTACTTTTCAGTGCAATTGCACTTCTAAGTAGTAGTGGATCATAAACACTAATTATTTAATTCCATTGCAATTGGTCTACCCCAATAAAGAGAGGTCTCCCTTTGACTAGTTAGCATGAACTGCATGACTAATGGCGCTATTTGCACTATGAGCAGTTACCACATGAGACAAGGAAATAACATTTATTTTTAGACACAAAAAACACAGTTTTTCGTACATACAGGCAGGCTTGAAGTTTACTCCATTGGTAACTATTAGCTGGAAATTTGGCTGGGAAGCAGTACAGATAATATTTTGTGTATATATATATATATATATATACACATAAATATTTCAAAGGATTTAAATACAACGTAGATTACACGGTATACAAAATATATATATATATATATATTTTGTATACCGTGTAATCTACGTTGTATTTAAATCCTTTGAAATATTAACTACAAACCACCCTTGAAACCCTTTTCCTACCATCCTCTCCCTAGTGTTTACTATTATGCATAGATGATAGCATATTTATATTTGTGTATCATTTGATTCTTTGTTTCCCCCTCGTTGACATGCCAAACATTTAAATGCAATGCCTTTCTTCCTAGCACCACCTTCCCAAGTTTTTGCTTTCATATTATAAAGTATCACACACACGTGCCTTGCTTTTGTTCAATCTATAGCTCTGACTTTGCACTCTCGAAGAAGCATCCTGCATGGTCTGAAAACTTGCATACTCAACAACAGATGCTGGTCCCAAAAAGGGTCTCTCTAGAACTACTTTTCCCCCAGCTCTTAAATTTAGGACCAACATCACAACCACACCTCTCTCTCAATACTATAATACTTTATACACAGAAAGTTTAATTTTAAATTATATGTTGTTTTACCGCCTAATCCCGATAGGACCTCAAGTAAGCTTATCAACCAGCCTGACTAGAAAGGTGTGTAGAAAGAGGCAGAAGAGGAGCCAAACTGAGCTGGCCAGTTAATAGGGTCATAGCAGTCCCGAGCTGTTTTAGGAGGGGCGGAGTAAAAATCCAATAAATAAATAAAATAAATAAAATAAGTTAGCTGTCTGTCAGACTAGCTCTTTAAATATGACTTACTGTTGTCACAAGACTTAAAAGGACTTTTAGACAAAATAAGTGACAGCATTATGCGATAGGCTTCAGAATTCCTACACCTCATAAGATTATTGCCGTCTCATGGGGCAAGACTGGTTTTCAAGTTGTTCTGACCTATTCAGTTCACCAGCAGTAGTGAAAATGATTAGTAATAAATTTCAAATGTAAAGCCCTCACTTCCTGATGAAGTTGTAGTTCTAAATCCAGTATTTTTAAAGCACCTTTTAAAGTCCTTACAGACAGGCAATTTTGTCGTTTTGTCCTTAAAATAGGCTATTTTGCAGTATGCAGATGCATTTTAGACATTTTTCACACCCATCCTTCCCACTCTAAAAAGAGACAAAACTTGTACCTATTGCCTTTTCCTCCTGGACAGGTATCTTCCACACCAGTGGCAATAGCGACAGGAGGAGGGTAAGAAGCTCTTCTCGACATGTCAGCTCCTATGCAGGAAACAAAGGTTCTTCATTTTTTTGTATTCTGCAGTTCTAAAGAAACAGAAGTTCCATCTACCGTAGAAGGAGTTTTGTTTAATTTTATGCAGTTCTCTCTCCTTCCTATATAACCTCTAAAATATAAACCTTTTTTTATATTCTTATAAACAAACATATATAAGCAAGTTCGTCAGCCTTTAGAAGTCAACTCTGTCCACTACACCCAAAAAGCAGTAGATTACATGCTTGGTACGCTGTAACCAATCAGAAAGCACTGCAAGTATTTAACATGTCCTTGCAATGCTCTCCAAGACTTTCATGTTGAAAGAATTTCTTGTCTAAGAGAAAACACCACCATTATGTGAAAATCAAAAGTAAGTTTTGTCAGTCTGAAGTGAGATGGTACAAATAGAAATGCAAGCTGGAATATTTTCTGCTCTGAAAACCATCAAGGGATATTTTCCAGAAAATGTTTGCCAGTTTGCAGTTTTATGGAAATTGATAGCCAAAATAACTATTAAAGCAACGTTTTACACCATAAATAGTATATTTTGATTCGTCATCCCCTGCCCTGCACCAGTTTTTGTAACCCTGCTACACTGTGAGAACTTGTTCCCTCTCTTGTTGAACGTTTTTCCTTTTCACCTTCCCTTAGTCCCTTCAATCTACCCACAATGTCCTAATATGCAGGTTTCCATAGCTTTCCCTCCAATTAGTCCTCTGTGCCTTCGTCATTCTTCTGTTCTTTAAACTTAGAGGTGTTGTTGTTAGTGAATTCTTAGGTAATTAAGAAGATACAATGAACAAAAAACCTTCAGTTCAAAGTTAACAGTTGATGCAAAAAGTGTATAATTAGGTGTGCTCAACATGTAGCCTGCATGCAGCCCACGAGGCCATTTTCTACAGCCCTACTGGCTCTTGTCTGTGGCCTCCAGAGCCCTGGAGAGCTACTTCTGGCAGTGCTGCAAAGGAGATACTCCACATGCTAATGCTAGAGGGGAGCAGAAGTAGCAGTGGCAGCTAAGGGAGGAGGGAAGAACTCTAGTGCAGACACCACTAGAATCCAAGATTCTTAGTGGCTGGCTGTTTAGTAGGGGTGATTACAGATTTGGACTAATCGAGCCGTTACAGATTAATTCGTACCAAACTGCAACAGTGGCAATAAGCCCACTGCAGATTCAGTTTTAAAACTATACAATTTTTTTTTAAAATCACTGCATATACACAAAACAGCTACCAGACTGTTCTGCGCATGCACACCCTTTCCCACCAGACTGTTCTGCACATGCACACCCTTTCCCGCCAGTCTGTTCTGCGCATGCGAAAAGGGTGCACACATGCGTAGAACAGTCTGGGGGCCATTTTGTGCATGCACAATTTTAATATATAGATTTAAATACAGATCCATAATATTAATCCATAATTAAATCCAGATATTGCAGATCTGAATTTGCAATTTCCTCCAGATGCCCACCCCTACTGTTTAGTGGCTCCCTGGCAGCCAGTTCTGGCAGCAGCAAGGAATCCCCATGAGCCCTGGAGACTGGATCCAATGGTGGCAGTGGCTCGCCAGGGCCTGTTACAGCAGCTGCTACTCAAAGGTTTTGGGGGCCAGCTTTGGCCTCAAAGATGATATCCAATTGCAAGAGGGGCAAATAGGGGCTGGCTCGGTTGGCAGCATCCTATTCCTTAGGGCCAGCTTCAGTGATCATGTGGTGCCATGGGAGTTGTCTCTGCAGCAGTCTAGTGTCCTTCTGGGGTCTGGCTCCTACAAGCAGTGGCCAGGGATGCAGCATCTGCAGTAGTATTTCCAGGTACGGGGTGGAGGGAAGGAGGCTGCTGAATGGGAGTATAGGAGTAAGTAGGTGTGAAAGCATTATCTACCCGATGATCAAATTAAATCAGTATAATAAAATTAGATTTGGGTCAGGAGGCTGGAACTTCTAGGTTAGCGGGCAGGATGAATGTGCAGACTAGTACTGTGCAAAGTAATTTATTTTGCCCAGACAACAATTTAAGTTGAACATTCCTACTCTATACCATTGTAACAATGCTGAATACAAAACAGAATTAATTACAAAGCTGGAAAATTAAGAGACAAGACATCACACCTGGCCCTTTAACTCTGCCTTTTTATAATGGGCTCTAAACTAAACTAGAGATACAGAACATGTAATTGTACTCCCCATGTTATACACACATCTCTGTTTCTTCTGCAACTAAATTGGATTTGGATTTGTAGCATTTAATTCTGCTTTCACTCAACATTGTTAAAAGGAAATAGGAGTAATGCACTTTTCCCCTTAAATGAATGGCTGTTCCGCCAGGCGTTTGGTGAGGGAGATGGATGGTGTTGGGTTGGGGGGTAGGGAAGAGGGGGGAATGATTGCTTTTATTGAATTATTAAAATTCTCTGTTGTACATTTTATTTTTTGCTTTTATACTTGTATGCCGCCCTGAATCGCTTTTGGAAGGAGGGGGCGGAACAGCAAATTTTTAAACAAACAAACAAGCCTTGGAAAATTAAAATTCAAGTCTAGGGCTGAAACTCAATCTCCATTTTCTCACGATTCTTACCAAGAATCACAGTTCTAGACTCATTTTTTGCAAGAATCGATAATTGAGAAAATCTTGGTTCCTGACACTCAGTCAATAATTTCTCTCGATAGACAGTTTACCATTACCGAAACGTTACTACTTACCGTGTAACGTGATCATTTCAGTAATGCTCATGCGCAAAATGGCTGCCTTTATCCAAAATGGCAGCAACATTGCTGACGCCATCTTGAAAGAGGGCTGCACACGCACTGAAAAGCTGTGGTGGCTATTTTGTGAATGCATGTTACCAGGAAGAATGCAGTACATGGTAAACAGTAATAACAAACAATAGCTGATAAACTGTAACCAGTATAGAGAAAAATTCTTGACCCAGATCTTCAACCACTATTGCGATTGTTCTGAAATCTCGGTCGCAGTTCTCTGAAACTGACCCACAGTTAACAGTCAACGGGTCAGAGCTAAACAAAGCCCTTTAACTGATCGGTCATTGTGGACTGTGTTCTATCAAAGTAGGAGTCCCCTTCACAATCATGGACGCAGACTGTCTCTGTTGTAGCTAATGGCACAGGATTGAAAAATCTCAACAGATGCTTTTATCTAGAGAATGGCAATGGTGGTAAAGTATTTGCTGAAGGTCAAACCATTCGGTTTTTTAATTTCTTCACCATGTGCCCTAATGCAGCTTCCCCTACACCCTCATCCATCCTTATTAGTAAATACATTCCACATTTTATTATTATTTTTTTGTGCAAGTTAAGGTAGTATGCATCCTCGGGCACCAAAACCTAATGCTAAGGAAACACTGTTAAGTTTCCAGTCACTGCAAACCACCTAGGCCAGTGGTTACCAAATTTGGGCTTGGGACAGCAAATGAGGTCACCACCTTGCTAAATGGGATCCTCAAATGACTGGGTCCACATAACTGCATATGCCAATTTCTCAATCCAGGGATTACAAGGTGTGGTCACAACCTAGAAGTGTCATGACCTGCTGATGTAGGCAACGATTTCTTTCCTTTACTGCTACAGCTCACATTATACAACACTAGAAACACTCACATAGAAAAAACAACTTGTGTGATAGATCATAAAAATGTTTTGGATTTATTAAACAGTTTGGAAATCTAGAGATGGATGGATATTGAATTCAGTAACCCATATTCTGCAAATAATAGGCTATAGAGCTGTTCCAAGTCTTGAGTCAATGCCCAATGTTGCAGACAGTCTGTGTACGGAGGATACATAGGAAGCCTCATCTGCACTATGAAGCAACAGAGCCCCATTTTAATTTTTAGAACTGGATTTCACTGCTTACCACCCTTTGACAATGATTCGGTTTGCTTTATTCACTAAAATAAATACTTTGCATGGATGGTTTTCTAGACTGCAGATATTCACACAGTTTAGAAAAAGAAATATGCAAGATCTGCAGATTATAGTCTTATTATCTTTAGCAGAAGCTTGTAACCAATTAGACAGAAAAAATTATGAAGGTCTAGCGTATATAAATAAAACGAGGAAGAGTTTATGACGACGTAAATTGAAAACAAAATGAGACGTAAGGAAGCTGGATTCCCTGGATGCCCCAGGCAGTGCCAAAATGATCCAAGGCATAGTGTGGCTTCCATACAAGGAAAGGCTGGATAGGTTAGGGCTCTTCAGCTTGGAGAAGAGACAATTGAGAGAGAGGAGATAACAGAAGTCCATCAAGATCATGAAAGATGTGGAACAGGTAAATTGGGAGCTGCTATTTACCCTTCCAAAAAATAAAAGAACCAGGGGTCACTCCATGAAGTTAAACAGGGAGCAAATTTTTAAAAACTGAGAAGTACTTTTTCACCCAACGTACAATAAGATAATAGAACTCATTGCTGGAGAATGTTAGACAGGTCAATAGTGCAGCAGGTTTCAAAAAGGAATTGGATAAATTTTGGGAAGTCAGGTCCATTGAGGGCTACGAGTGGGGTTGATCAGCAAACAAGACCCTTGACTATCAGGAGCTAGGGGAGGATGGGAGAAAGTGGACTACTCCACTGCAACCTAACAAGTCTGAGACTACTCCCCTGAGGCAAATGAAGCTGGTCACAGTCAGACAGAATGTTGGGCTAGATGAACCACTGGTCTGACCCAGTAAGTGGCACTTATGTTCTTTACGCACCTTGTGATGCAGGACATGGGCAACACAATTCTCAAGCAGTGCACCAGTGCTAAACAGATCAAGGATTTCACCGAGTCCCACTGCAAAAGTGACTTGGGAACTTACAAGGTCGAACACCAAAAAAGCCAATGAGACATAAGCCCAAAGCACTCAAGCCACTTTTGGAAAATGGGACTTTTTAATTTTTGAAAAATGAGATGCAGAAGCAAAGAGTAGGACTAAATGGTCAGTTTTCACAGTGGAGAGAAGGAACTAGTGGAGTGCCCCAGGGATCTGTACTAGGACCAATGTTGTTTAATATATTCATTAATGATCTGGAGAAAGGAATAAGGAGTGATGTGATCAAATTTGCAGATGACACAAAGTTATTCAAGGTAGTTAAAAGCCAAGCAGGCTGTGAAGAATTACAGGAGGATCTTGCAAGACTGGGTATCCAAACAACAGATGAAATTTAATGTGGGCAAGTGCAAAGTGATACACACAGGGAAAAATAACCCAAACTATATGGATCTTGGAGTCATTGTGGACAATACATTGAAATCTTCAGTTCAGTGGTAAAAAAAGCAAACAACGTTAGGAATCATTTGGAAAGGGATAGAGAATAAAACTGAAAATATCATAATGCCTATATATAGATCTATGGTACGACTGCACCTGGAGTAGTGTGTTCAGTTCTGGTCACCCCATCTCAAAAAAAGAGATAGTAGAGCCAGAAAAGGTACAGAGAAGGGCAACAAAAATGATAAAGGGTATGGAACGGCTCCTGTATGAGGAGAGACTTGATAGGTTAGGGCTCTTCAAGTTGGAGAAGAGACGACTCAGAAGGGATATGATAGAAGTTTATAAGATTGAGAGTGGTGTGGAACATGTAAATAGGGAGTGGTTATTTACCCTATCTAAGGGTGTTTTCAGACGTTACGGGGCCGCTTGGCCCCGTACCGAAAACAACCCATTCATTCCCCGCCGGGGTCACCCCATCACGCCATATCAGACGTGCCGGGGGGATCCCGGCGGGGAATCTGGGAGGGGGAGGGGCGGGGCCACGCGGCACAACGTGCGGCCGCACGGCCCCACCCCCTCTACGCACCCCGCACCCCGCCCTCCGCGTCGGGCCGGATGCGCCGTGGCCCGGGATACTGCCGGGGATCCCGGGCCGTGGCAACCAGCCAGACGTTACTTTTTTTGGTCCCCGCTGGGGATCTTTTTGACCACGCTTCCCGGGACATTCCCCCGGCTAGCCCGGGAAGCGTGGTTCAAATTGACCCCTTGCAGGTATTGACCGTGGCGAACATCTGGCGGCCGCCAAACAGACATTCGGGACACAGTGACGACAGGTGGGTATTCACCGTGGTTCACTGTGATCTCGTAACGTCTGAAAATACCCTACGAGTACTAGAACAAGGGGACACACCATGAAATTAACTGGTAGCAGAGTTAAAACAAATAAGAGAAAGTATTTTTTTACTCAGTGCACAATTAACTTGCGGAACTTCCGGCTGTGATCACTTTCTCTGGCAGTTAGTGTAGCTAGTTTTAAAAGAGGACTGGATAAGTTCTTGGGATGCTAGGTCCATTAATGGCTTGTAGCCAAGAAGGTTTTGGGAACATAGCCTCTTACTGTTGGGGGCTGGAACAGCAGGGAATAGATTGCCCATTGTGACCTGTTTGGTACTTCTCCCAAGAGAAAGAGATTGGCCACTGTCCGAGACAGGATGCTAGGCTTGATGGACCATTAGTCTGATCCAGTAGGGCACTTATTATGTCCTTAAACAAATGTTTAATACCACCTATATTTCCTGGTGTATGCCTATACCAACTAAAACATTCAGTCTCCTTTCAAATGGATTTTGCTCTAGTATTTCCTAAATGTACTAAGTGAATTATTATTTTTTGTTCTTTTACACTTGAGAAAAATGACAAACTGCAACTGTTTACTCTGGAGTAATTGGTTCTAGGGCTACAGCCATGAATTTTTAGACATTACTGTTTTAAAGTTAACACTAGCATAATTTTTGCACAGGCAAGAAAAGCTGAGAGATGTTATTTAAGTTTCATACAGCATGCTCTAGTTAATTCTTCTTTTATACAAATGCAGAAGAAAGTCTTACAATCATAGTGTGCCTTTCAGATAAACAGCAATAGTTTTCATTATGCATAATATTAGCCATATTATTAAAGTTGATATCCACTTCTGTACAGGGCAAACGCCACTCTCAGCTCAAATAGCAAGACTGGCACTGGGCAAGAGCACAGGAGAAGAATGGTGGAATGAGTATTGCCCCAACAGACCTATGCAGTAGTGGCAAAGCAGGGGCTCTGGACACTAGGACAGCTCAATGTATAACTCAGTAAGTGCGCATCTCCCATTACAGGGTATCTGGGTCAGCGTGAATCCTTTTAGCCATGTCCCTTGTCTATACACACCGATATCCAGTTCCCCCATTTGCATAGTGGAACTACATCATTTCTAATGATGCCAAGGGACAGCTGCAGAGATGGGAGTTGGCGTTGTCCCTTCTATTCAACTGAATGCCCCAAACCACAATTCCTTTGCTTGTTTGCTTTTTGTTGCCTTTAAGAATCAATATTTTGTGCCTTCAGTACAAGAGAAACAAAGCATGATAATAAGTTATCTACACAGTGGGGAAAGGAGCCAAAGATACAATTCAGGAAATACCATAGATAGTCTAAATGACTTTGGCTCAAATCATCATTATACTCTAAGCATAGAACAAAAAACCTCCCTGGGTAGCCTTTTGGAGGTATTTCTTTTAGTCCCACAGTGCAAATGTGGTTCTACCAAGTAGCTCAACATCAACATTACTTTACGCACAAGAAAAGGCACTTACATATTTGTCTTTTTCCTCTCTTTCTGGAAAAGAGAGCAAGCTGCTATAATTAAAAATAAGACGATAAATTAAAGATACTACACTTCAGAGTTTGATCACATCGATGCCACAAAAAGCAAGAACTCTGAATAGGGATAGTAATGATCTCAGAAGGGAGAAATAAAGCCAACAGATAGTCACTTAGAAAGACAGACTACCATGATAAAAGTTTTCTTTCTATGTACAGGCGTTGCAGCAACTTGCAAACTACTAGTCAAAACCATGAGAATTAACAACAACAACAACAACAACAGCTTGTATTACCTGATCAATAATGGCATTGAGTGTAGTAAGCAAAATAAATCCACGACCTTGAACAAGGTATTGTCCAAGTGCTGCCATGTGAGTTTCCTCCTCTTCCTCCTCCCTAGCTTCTGCTCTCTGGACCACCGCATTGCAGAGACGGTTGACATCTGTCAAAAATTCACGAGCCAGCAAGTTACTGGCACTGCTCATGTCTGAGCTTCAAGTTTAAGAAAGGGAAACATGGATAAGAAGTTAGTAAAAACAAATCTCAGTAGGAGGTGTTAAAAGTTCTCTAGACTTACAACTGCACAAGATTTCTAAATGACAGATCAAATTATATGAAATATTTTCACAAACTATCAAAATAGAAGGAAAGTGTTTTTATATTAATGCTATGTTTTAAAATGTTACATAAGGGAGACTTTTGTGGTGATTCATAATTATATTAGAGAAAATTTAACAAAATAAATCTAATCTGTCTTTAGTAAAATTGGGTTAACTAAGAGTAAGCTGTACTATGCCCAGAGTACATCTATAGAAAAGCTTCAAACTAGTGACCAGTGAGTGTGTATATTATAATATATATAAAAACTGTCTCAGATGCTACTGCACATATTTAAACAAACAGCATAACAGATTTAGCTAATCCACAATGTTGATTTTACACTATTAAATATCCTATGCTATGTAATCCAGCAGGAACCTGGGAAATAACTGCCTAACTCCCCATACATTTTTTATTTTTATTTTTTTTTACATTTTTCCTCCACTTTATTTCTCAGGTATTTAACATTACAGTATATTTTTCATACATGTCATTTACTAAAGAACACCATATGTTTTTAGTCCCATTTCTGCTCGATTGTGTATTTCCTCCCTCCCTCCCCCCGCAGCCTCTGTCGGTTCCCTTTTCTATCCTCTATGGCGGATCTCTCATTTTCCCCCTTTCATTACACCCGTTACATCAAATATTCAAATAAGTAAGAGCATTGGTCCTCCTCCATTTCTGGCGGTTGCATATATTCCATGCATTTGAACCATTTAACATTAAAGTCTTTGGTTTTGTCTCTGACTGTGGGCGATGCTTTTTCCATTGAAAAAAGATACCACATGTTCATCCAATGGTTGAGCTGTGGGGTCTTTTCCTCTATCCAGAATTGGAGAATGGTTTTTATAGCTGCCGCCAAGAGGGTTGTACATATGGGTATATTATTTCGTGTTATCTCTGTTTGTTTACAGACCTAAAAGCGCTGTCTCAGGGCGGTATGGTATAGTTATACGTACTATCTTTTGCATACTTGCCCAAACTGCTGCCCAGAATTCTTTTATCCTGGGGCAGTTCCACCATAGATGTAGATATGTTGCTTTTTCTCCACATCCTCTTAGACACAAGTTAGATGCTACCCCTCTTATTTTGCTTTGTCTACTCGGGTCCATACAGTAAAGTATAATTGTCTTAATAATCGGTTCCTTTACCTCCAGGGACCACGAGCACTTATTCATATGTTGAAGTATTCTGGTCTTGTGTTTATCCTCCCATTTAGTATCTAATAATTTCTCCCATTTCGGTATATATGCTGGTGGGTCGTCATACCATTCCCTTTGAAGTGCTCTATACACTCTAGATATTATTCCCTTACCCAAGCCTTTATTAAATAAAGCCTCTTCTATCACTTTCTGGGGTCTAATAAACTGTGGAACATGTGCTGTCTGATTCAGCTCTGCTCATAATTGATAATATTGTAAATCATCTATTGGTTGCTGTATTTGTATTTTAATTTTTATTTTTATTTATTATGGCACGGGCTTTCGTCATGGCCAGCTTAAAAGAAATTCAGATTTTACATAATATCGGTACAAATCTGAACCTCGGTCCAACAGACCCATTTATACATTTACAATAAAACATTAAACTACATAAAGCAAATATATAAAAGTTCACCAAACAGCTGTCAGTATCCGCATTAGACAAACATAATACAGTGAAACTGAATACCTAATAGTTATAAACAAAGGCAGTAAAATAAAATTATGCTTTGGGAAGAGATAGTGGCAAGGCATGCACATACAACCTTATAATTGTTGCTCACTAGGTGAAGACAACAGTAGTAAACTTTTAAGATTGTGTCTTACAATTACTCTTTTCTTAGCCACAAGGCCAACAAAAGTAGCCACAGCAAACAGCTCCTGCATAGAGGTCAAGGTAAGGAGAAATTTATAACTGCTTTCCCAATCAGATTTCCCCTGTCTATTAATAATCGGATGCAGCCATATTTCCCTGATCATGTGGTAATAGGGACAACTTAAAATAAGATGATCCACGGATTCCACTTCGTCCATACTACAAGTACAGCGACAGGATGCATAAGTTATACCAGCAAATCTACCTTCCTTAACCGCAGTCTGAAGAAGCTGAAACCTTAATAAGGGTTGCTGTATAAGCCTTGAATATCATCTTTTGACATGAATGCATCTCCTCTATATAGCTGTCCTACCCTGTTTAATCCTTTCTCTTCTAGTGGTTTTCGGATTTGCATTGCTATTCCCTCCCTAGACATGTTCATGTTGTCTATTGGGGTTATAGGTGGGGCTGTACTGTGTATCTTTGCTTTTTCCCCCTCACTATTCTCCATATGGTTGGTTAATGCTGTACCTGCTAATGGGTGTGTATTCCATACTGAGCCTTCACCCTTTCCAGCGTCTAATATCAGGTGTTCAAATCTGTTCACTTTCTATCTCTTTTTCTAGGTTCACCCAGCGAGGCCTTGTCTGTGTTGTACACCAGTCTTTTATGGCTTTTGGAAAGGCTGCTTTATAATATAAACTGATGTTTGGCATATTAACTCCTCCCCTTTCTATCGGTCTTTGTAGGATTCCCTTTTTAATTTGTGGTTTTTTGTTGTTCCATATAAATGACAGCATCATTTTATCATGTTGATGAAAAAATGTTTTCGGGACTTTAATTGGTAGGGCTATTATTTTGTATAGGATTTTTGGTAGTAATTTCAATTTATAGAGGTTGATCCTCCCCAGCCAAGAGCTGGTGAGATTGGCCCAACTAGATATATCCTTTTGAATTTGGTTTAATGCGGTCATGTAATTTTCTTTGTATAAATGCTTGGGGTCTCTGGTTAATTGAATACCCAACTATTTTATTTTACCCTGCGTTTCTGAAAACGGCTGGGCCTGTTTAATTTGGTTATAAAGTCTTTCATTAGGGGCATAGATCATGGCCAGTGATTTCTGGATGTTTATTTTGTAACCTGAGATTAGGCTGAATTCTTGTATGAGCTTCAGTAGCAGGGGCATGGATAGTAGTGGTTCAGTGATAAAGTAACATATCAGCAAACAAAGCCACCTTAGCTTCTTGATCCCCTATTTGGACCTCTTTAATCAAGGTGCACTGTCTAATCGCACAGGCTAACAGCTCCAAAGTTAAATTAAAAAGCAACAGGGACAGTGGGAACCCTTATTAATTATTATTATTATAAACATTTCTATAGCGCCAGTCATGTGACCTGGTGCTGTACAGAACATAGAAATAGATGCTGTCCCTGCCTGTGGCTTACAATCTAAAAGACAAGGAGGGGGGGACAGGGAGAGGGGACAGAGGGAGAGAAAGGGGAGAAGACCGACAAACATTCAAGCGGATGCGAAGACTCAGGTGCGTGTGCTTGGCTTGGTTACAATCAGGTTGCAGCAGTCTGCAGAGGAGGGCAGACAGTAGGTATATGGGAACGTCTAGCAGGCATTGGGAAAGGCAGCGAGGAAAAGGTGGGTCTTAAGGAGGGATCTGAAGGAGCGGAGGGAGGGGGCAAGGCGGATGGGGGCAGGGAGGGAATTCCAGGCATGGGGGGCAGCGACGGAGAAGGGTCAAAGGCAATTAGGTGAGCAGGAGAAACGAGGGAGAGTGAGGGAGGGGACAGAGGAAGAGCGGAGAGTGCGTGCAGGAGTGCGTCGGGAGATTAGGTCTGAGAGGTAAGGGGGAGCTTGGTCGTGGAGCGATTTGAACGTGAAAACCAGGAGTTTAAACAGGATACGTTCAGGAAGGGGGAGCCAGTGAAGAGAGAAGAGGAGAGGCTGCACCCTTGTCTGGTTCCTCTGGTTAAAGTGAACCGTCTGGTAGAATTGCCATTAATATGTAACTTAGCCTTAGGTTGTGAACAGATGGCTTTCAGCCATTTTGTAAAATTCCCTGTTATTCCCATTCTATCCATAATTTCGTATAGATATTTCACCTCCATATGGTCAAAAGGTTTCTCCGTGTCAGCCAAAATCAATATTGCTGGGTGTCTGACCCTATTTAAGTGGTACATAATACTGATTGTTTTCCTTATATTGTCTGCTCCTAATCTATAAGGGATGAATCCCACTTGATCTTGGTGGATCACCGTGGGTATTATGGATGCTAATCTGTTTGCCAGTGTCTTGGTGACTATCTTAAAGTCTAAATTTAAAAGTAAGATGGGTTGATAATTTTCACATAAATTGGGGTCTTTGTTTGGTTTGGAGATCAGAATTATCCAGGCTTCATAAAATGTTTTAGGTAGCTCTTCTTTTACTGTTATTTCATTATAGACCTTTCTTAAACGTGGGGCTAATAGGTCCCTTTATTTATTATAAAACTCTGCCGGAAACCCATCAAGGCCTGGGGTTTTGTTTTTTGCCAGCCCCTTTATTGTTTTGATCTCTATCGTAAAGGGGGTATTTAAATATTGTATTTGCGCTTCGTTAAATTGTGGTATTTTGACTTTAGCCAAGAACTCCTATTTTTTTCAGGATTTGGATTCTCCGTTTGGTACAACTTTTCATAGAATTTTACGAAGGTCTCCTAAATCTGCTGCTGATCTGCACTGATCGTCCCCTTTTGTGTTGAGATGTGTGTTATGGAGCTTTTATTCTTTTTAATTTGGACTAGTAAGGCTAAGGCTTTCCCTGCTTTATTTCCATAATCAAGATAAAAACATTTTATTTTTTTAAGTTGTCGGATTGTCGTATTGTTTTTTGTTGTTCTATAGTGTTAATTTCACCTTTAACCTGTATAATTTTTTTCCCTTAGGCTCTGGTAACAGTGTGGTTTTGCTCTATTTTCTAATTTTAATAGATCTTGATATAGCTCTCTCCCCCTCTGTTTTCTTTGCTTGTTTATGTTAGCATTTATGGCTATCCTCTTACCTCGTAGGACTGCTTTCGCTGCCTCCCACAGCCTAGAGCTAGATTCCACTGTCCCTTGATTTATCTCAAAATATTTATTTCCTCTTGAATCTGTTCTGAGGCATTAAAGTTGGTTAGCAAGACTGTATCTAAACTCCAGTTTTTTGAGTGTGCTAACTCCAGTTCCCCCCATACCCATTTAGAAATTATGGCGTAATGGTCTGATATCACTGAAGGGAGTATTGCACTTTGTTTAAGTGCCCCTAATTCAATTTTTTCAACCCAGCAGTGGTCTATTCGTGAGAAGGATCCATGTACCAGTGAGAAAAAGGAGTATTCCCTTAGTTGTTTGTTTAAAGATCTCCACCCATCCACTAGACCCATCCTTCCTACTTCTGATATCCTTTTTTGCCTGTTGGTTATTTTTACTTTTTTTTGATGTGTCATTTTCTGAAAAATACGTGTTAAAATCTCCCTGGATTATTTGAATCCCTTCTGCCTCATCTTCTATTTTTTCAGGGTGGTCTGCAGAAATTGGTTTGTATTATCATTAGGTGCATAGATATTTGCCAATGCAAGTTTTCCCCCCTTGATTTCAGCATTTATCAAAAGAAACCTGCCCTGTTCATCTCTAATCACTTTGTTTATTTTGGGATCTAATTCCGGACTGAACCCTAGGACTCCTGCCCTTTTTTTGGCAGGACTTGCCGCTATAACAGTTCCTGTATTGTGGGTAGCAAATCTGTTTAGGTCTTTTTTTAAAAAGATGGGTTTCTTGCAAGAAGTATGCGTCAATTTTTTGTTCTTTTAATAGGTTTTTTACTCTTTTTCTTTGACTGGGTGGTAACTCCCCATATATTTCCATAGGATTTGTGCAATTAACTAACCCTTCTAAGCTTTTATGAACATTTGTATCACACTGAGTCTAGTGTTCACATGACATTGTTGAAAGTTTTTTGTTTTGTTTTGGTTTAGTGTTGCTTGCAAAACAATCAAGAAACATCTTGATCAAACTTTAACATGGCAAACTCATGCAACATGACGTTAGAATCTCCAGCATCATCCCCTTTTAAAGTTTTTATTTCCCCATTTTGGAGATGATTTTGTTATGAGTGGCGACCGTTTCCACATGCAAAGTTAAGTCACTGTACAAACCTTATGATAAATATAGATTTGTTGTCTCTCTCAACTATGCTTCATACAACACAATCAGTTAATACTAGGCACACTTATTGCACTGTAAAACAAAAAAAACAAGTCTTCAGCACCATGTTGGCCTGCATTATGCAAGATATCCACAACTTACCAGAATTTACACTGTTTCTATATCATTAAGGGTCTCCTTCAGAAGAGTGAAACAGGCCAATTCTGAGAATTTTCCCTGAAAGTTTCACCTGCAGAACAAGGGAAATAAACTCAAGTCACAATGAGTAAAAAATTGTTTTTGAAGTGCCTAAAAGTGTTGTGCATTCCATTTTCAAGAATGATTTAGGTAGGAGCTTAAATTACATTCATGATTCAATGCATTAGCTTCTCAGCCCCAAGAGACTACCTCTGGTGCCTGTTCTGCCGAGTCACTGCAAACCCCTATACCAGCACATGCTACCAGTGCTTCCCCCGCAGAATCTAGAAACATCAGTGAGAAATACGGGAAGCAGCAGCATAAAAACAGGGAGCACACCAAAGCTGGTGGAAAGAAAGAGTGTAAGTCCAATGAGTATAAAGACAATTAAGTTTGTATTCGCAAAGCTTTCTTCCCCCTCTGCAGCTTGGAACAGGCTTGAGTGGGAAATCACAGATCAGCAACACATTCTTTCATCTGTTTGAAACATTACATCACAGACACCTCATGACTAATAAAATTTAACAAAACAAAAAACTTCAGTTTAAAAAACCGTTAAAGGCACAACCACTTCCAAAACAAACAAAAAACTTCTCTCTTCAAAACTATCACAACCTATATTTTTCCCTAACTTAAAATCCAAAAACATGAAAATTAATTACAATTCTAATTAAAAAAACATTTAACACTTAAACACCAAAAAGCATGGAAACTAGGTCCAGATTTTCTATCTATAGTCCTTAATTTACCAACAAGATTAAGGGAACATATTTACTTAATCTTATTACTAATTTACCACTAACTAAACTATCACATTATTTCTTTACAGGTTATTTATCTATTATTGTAATTTGACTACAACAATTTTTTCTAAGTGCCTTAACTCTGACCTTTTGCGCAGAATTACATTGTATACAAATTATTTTATCAAGTTGTGTACACCGACAATGGCAACCTTCCATTGTAAGAGTGTATAACATTTTTA
The DNA here is from genome assembly GCA_003113815.1 of Sphenodon punctatus. Taxonomy (NCBI): domain Eukaryota; kingdom Metazoa; phylum Chordata; class Lepidosauria; order Sphenodontia; family Sphenodontidae; genus Sphenodon; species Sphenodon punctatus. The sequence continues at coordinate 2,568,223 of QEPC01010682.1, forward strand.
TACATGTAAATGACAGAGTTAAGGCACTCTAAATCAAGACCAGCCATATTAAATCATGCCTCACTAATCTATTGGAATTTTTGAGGGTGTTAATAAGCATGTGGATAGGGGTGAGCCACTTGATATAGAATATCTGGATTTTCAGAAAGCATTTAATAAGGTCCTTCGTGAGACACTCTTGGGGAAATTAAGATTATGGGATAGGAGGCCATGTCCTATTGTAGACTGAAACTGGTTAAAGAATAGGAAACAAATCCTTTAGAGTAGGACTAAATAGTCAGTTCTCTCCGTTATGAGAAGTAAATAGTGACGTGTCCCAGGGATCTGTACTGGGACCGGTTATTTAATGTATTAATTAATGATCTGGAAAAGGGAGTCAAGAGTAAGGTGATCAAATTTGCAGATGACAGTTATTCGAGGTAATTAAAACATGGTTGGACTGAAGAATTGCAAGTGGATTTTGCAAGACTAGTGCCGCTTTCACACCTGCACAACCAGGTCATTAGAAGACTGGAGAGGGGACACGCATACAAATCCTCCCTCCCTTCATACCTCTCCTTAAAAATCACCTCTTTCACTCTGTTCTGTCTGACTCTTTATCCTGCTGAGCCACTATTCCTATACCTACAGTCGGTTTACCCTTATCCTTGCCACATGGACCTGCCTGCTGTCATTCTCATCGTAACCAAGTCAAATACGTGCACTTGAGACCTCGCATCTTCATGAATGTTAGACCCCTTGTCTCTCCCTCTGTTCCCCTTCCTATGTCTCTCCCCCAGCTCCTGTCTCTCAGATTGTAAGCCCTA
>QEPC01010682.1:2573040-2603561 GCA_003113815.1 Sphenodon punctatus
GAGGAGAATAGTCTGGCATGACTTATTCTTGACAAATCCATGCTGGCTTCTAGTAATCACGGCATTGTTTTCTAGATGCTTACAGACTGACTGCTTTAATCTGTTCTCATATCTTTCCAGATATCAATGTCAGGCTGACTGGTCTAAAGTTTCCTGGAGCCTCCCCTCCCCTTTGAAGATAGGGACATTTGCCCATCTCCGGTCTTCCAGCACCTCACCCTTTCTCCAAGGGTTCTCAAAGATGATAAACAGAGGTTCTGAGTGTATAGCAGAAAGTTCCTTCAATACTCTAGGATGTAATTCTGTTCATTGCACTGGCTGCCTATAGTCTTCCAGGCCCAATTCAAGGTGTTGGGACTAACCTACAAAGCCCTACATGGTCTGGGCCCCACCTATCTGCGGGACCGCCTCACCCCCCAGATCCTGGATAGGCCCTTGTGGTCTGCCGGGGGCACCCTCCTAGTGGCACAGGTGGTGACCATGGAGAGGGCGTTCTCAGCGGCCACCCAGAGACTGTGCAACTCCCTCACAGTCAGGGTTCATCCGTCCCTGGTTCTTCCTTCTGTTGAGAGGGTAAGACCTGGCTGTTCCGCCAGGCTTTTGGTGGGGGAAGGCGGGCAGCGGGAGGGAGGTTGGATTGAGGATGGGGTCCTTCAGCTCCGGCTTACTAGGTTTGGATTTTATATTTTTATGTTTATGTTTTATATATATTGTTATTTTTATATTTGAACTGTTAGCCGCCACAAGCTGCCTGAGGCAGGAGATGCGTGGGATACTAAGTATAAAAATAAAATAAAATAAAATAAATAAATAAATAAAATTAATGAATTCATCCAGCCCCAAAGACTTGAACTCATTTAGAATAGCTAAGTATCCTCTGACCAACTCTATCTATCTTGAGCTGCAATCCTTTCTCCTCATCATTCATGCTACCTTTACCAGGTTGGACACAGTTTCCCTTTTGAGAGATAACAGAGGCAACATAGGAGTGGAGTAGTTTGGCCTTCTCTTTGTTACCTGTTAACATTTCACCATCTTCACCAAACAATGGACCTACTGCTTCCTTTTTCTTCCTCTTACTTCTAAACATACCTGAAAAACCCCTTTTTGTTGTTCTTAGCATCCCTCGCTAGCTTCAACACATTCTGTGCTTTTGCCTTCCTGACACCATCCCTACAAGTCTGGGCTACTTGTCTGTATACGTCCTTCGTGACTTGCCCCATCTTCCATTTTTATACATGTCATTTTTAATTCTCAGCTCATTGAAAAGTTCTTTGTACATCCCCTGCTTCATCCACATCAGCTAAAAATTGGAGTTCTAACCCAGCTGTCTCCTGTTATTGCTGGAATCCCACCACTGCCACCAACTGCCCACCAAGAGGTTTTCCCAGTAAAATTTAGTACTGGAATTCCAGCTGGTTAACCAGGAGACACTGAGCTTGGAAACAGCTAATAACCTAGGTATTTAGCTAGAGAAAAATTAATGTTCAGGCCTTTTTAAAAAAAAAAGCAAAAAAAAAAGCAGCTGTTCTTGCCAGCACTGTCCTCCTTTTATTGTTGCTGCTAGCAGTCGGGTCCCACTGTGCCCTGGATCTCTGCTCCTCTCTACAGTGTACAATACTGGCCACTCTGCCAGCCGAGCGCCTCCTCTGGAACATAGATGCCACACAGCGACTCCTCACTATTGTCATAGTCTCCTTATGTGTCAATTGGGGAGAACTTTCCTCAGCTCCGCTGTCCATTATTCACCTACACATGCCAGCCATTAGTCTATCTGAACTCTCTCGCAAATTTTTTTTTAAAATTTTTTTTAAAATACCTAGCCCCCACCTCTCCCCCAAGCCACAGTCTGTCTTACACTGGTGTTCCATCGAGAGAAGGGAACGGAAAAGTGGGCCAGAAGCACACACCTGACAGTGCTGGCCTGCTCTTAACACAATCAAAATTGACCCCTTTGGGATTCTAAGGGCGCTTTCCCACACGACAGAATGCACACTCTTTGCCTCTGCAAGAAACTGCGAGAGGCAAATGCTGGGTGGCCTTTTTCATGCAGGAAATCAAGCCGCACAGTTTTGGCACTGATCATGCAGAGCTGGAAAAGTCAAACTTCGCATCCTCCCCGAGTTTCTCGCAGAGGCAAACAGTGCAAGTTTTGTCACATGGGAAAGCACTCCAAGACTCACTGAAAGCTGCTGGTGCTTAAGCATGGCTGAAAATTATCTCTAATTTCTATCATCTGCATGGGAGATGAAAGCAGAGGGAAATAAATAAAGTATCTGAAAAAATATTGCCCTCCCTCCCTTTTTTGTTCTGGAGTTTAAGCACTTGCGTAGAATAGTTAAAACCAAATAGCAAATGAAAAGTTACACTGATGTTTTAATGTGTACGCATTTTAAATGTGTAAAACTTTGCTAAGTAATGCACATTTTATTGTTGAGTGTTTATATAACCTCTCTCTCATATCAGTTGTTGCAATCGTATTGCACCCTCCCTTTCCTGGCACTTCCTCTTATTCTGAATTAGTATGTCAACAAATATATTAAGAAAAGAGGATATAGTATTGCAAAGGCTGTTAAGTTTATTACTGTGTACTTTATAACAACTTCATTTACATCCCCTTTTGTACTTGGATCACTGGCATACGGAGAGTCTGCTTGACTACAAGAGGTCAAACTAGATGCAACAAAAATGTTCTATGGTTCGGTCTCTAATTAGGATTGTACAGAGCCATGTACATTGCTATCACTATATAAAACAACAATAGTATATCCAGCCACACCTAGATGCAACAGACTACCACAAAATCATCTTCAGTACTATATCAAGCACACACGTTTGCTTAAGAATGTCTTGTAAAAAGTCATCTAATTCTGAAGACTGCAGTTACTAGAGAATCCACCAACTTTGTTTTAATGGTTAATGACCCTCATTGTTAAAAATGTGTGCTTTATATCTGCTTTTACTGTGCACCTTTAGCTCTCAGTAACTGGTTCTATTTATACACTCAAATAGCACTTTATTTTAGCAAGGCCCTTTATTGTAACCAAGCCAAGCACGTGCATCTGAGGCCTCGCATCTTTGTGAATGTTACACATCTCTCCCTCTGTTCCCCTTCCTTCGTCTCCCTCCCCTCACTGTCTCTCAGATTGTAAGCCCTACGGCAGGGACTGTGTCTATTCCATTACTCTGTAAAGCACCAGGTACATTGCTGGCAGTATAAAAAGCTTGCTAATAAATAATAGACAGTAATGGCAGAGAAAAGCATAAGAATCATAATGGAAAGAAGGTATTTGGTGCTAATCAAGTCCAGTGTCTTTTTTATAAGCGAGATAAATTGCGAGTCTGAAGTCTTTCTTCTAAAATACGTTTTCCATCTCTCAAATCATTATTGTAGTCGTTCTTTACAGTCTCTCAATTTTGCAACTTCCTCCCCACCATAAAGACAGTATTCCAGTAGCAGTGCTTCCTATGCTGTATTCAGAGGTAAAATCATGTATTATTCATGTATTCAAAAACAAGCACCTAATTTGACCAAACAGCAGAAGTGTTACACACATAAATCATTACACTGTAAACCCCCACTCCCACCCCTGGAGTCTTAAAAGGGAAGGATGGAATAAATGCAGATAAATAGTGATATCTGGGCATCTCCCAGTAACACATTAAACGAGAGACTTTAGAATTTGTTTCATGGCATTTCTCCTCCTTTCCTCTCCCCAGGGAAAATAATTGCTTTGGGAAGGATGACGCGGATAGATGGATTGCTACCTAGCTATCATGGTTGAAGTCTTTTTGTTTTATTATGAAGAACTAAAAACTGAAGTACTGGGAAGTCAAGAGATGCAGAAGGTGTTACAATATTCTTTGAAACCTTATGTAACAAACACAGACAGTACTATTCCCCAGATGCTAAGTAGCTATTATTCTTTGGTGCTGAGGGCAAGTCCCCTTCATTTCATTGGGCTGTGTGATGGCACTAAAGAGCTAGCACTGGGGCTAAACAGATTGATGATTGTGCTGTGAATCAGGATTTAATCCAGGGGTGGGAAACCATTTCTCCCGGGGTCATTTTAAAAATTAGTACAAGTTCTGAGGGCTGCATAAAAGTTGAAGTGGGGGGGGATGCATTCAGAAAAAGGAGGATCCAGTTCATGGATATTTGTCATACATATGCCTCCTATCATCTCTGCTCACTTACCCCAAGCTAAGTCTTTCAGTGCTGGGGTAGGAACCAGATCTGGGGCCAAATCCAGAAGCTAGGAAGAGGCCACATAAAAACTAGCTATAGGCTGCATTTGGTTCCCCAAACCTGGTTTAATCCAAAACCACTCAAGTCAATGAGAGTTTTTTCAAATGGACTTTTCCCAATGTGCTTTGGATCTAGTTCAAGTCAAACACATTGAATCTGAATAGCAAATAGTTTTAAAGATAATAAAACTTAAATCTTAAGGCTTACAAACATCATGCAGATAATAAAAGCACCATGGTTAATTTAGTGAGAGAGCTGCATGGATGAGACTATGGTGCAGGGAGGAGGGGCTTAGATTTTGTTAGGAACTGGGAAACCTCTTTTTTTTTTTTTTTAATGCCTGTATCAGAAGGATGGGTTCCACCTTAACCAAAATGGTACCAGACTGTTGGTGCTAAAAATCAAATAGGTGGTAGAGGAGTTATAAAACTAAGATCTGGAGGAAAGTCGACAGTTGCTGCATGGGGCACACGGTTCAGATGAAGGCAACCCAAAGGGATGCCATCATCAGTAGCGATACAGTGCATTCCAGTAGAGAGAACAGGAAAGTACTGGAGGAAAAAGGAGACAGACACTAGAATGGAACAGACGAGCTTAAATACTTCTAAATTATGCAATAACAATCCCCAAAATAACAGTATGCTTAAGTGTCTATGTACAAATGCTAGAAGACTAAAAATGAGATGAGAGAATTAGAGCGTTCAGCACTAAATGAAGATAGAGACATAATGGAAATCTCCGACACCTAGGAATGAGAATAAACAATCAAATGTGACATAGCTCTAGGAGGGAGATGGACAAAAAAATCCTACTGCAGTGACATTTAACTTTCAAAATGGGAACTATGCAAGAGTGAGAAAACTAGTTAGAGGGAAACTAAAAGGAGCGGTTGCGAGGGTTAAATGTACGGAAGAGGTGTGGAAATTATTTAAACACACCATCTTGGAAGCAGTTTAAATGTAGTCCACAAATTAAAAAAAGGTAGCAAGAGGACAAATGTCTGCCAGTGTGGCTAACTGGGAAGGTAAAGGAGGCTATTGGAGTCAAAAAGGCATCCATTAAAAAAATGGAAAGCTAGTTCTAATGAAGAGAACAGGAAAGAGCATAAGCATTGCCAATTTAGATGTGAAACATTAACAAGACATGCCAAGAGGGAATTTGAGGAGCGACTTGCTATAGGAGCAAAAAATAACCTTTTCAAGTACATCAGAAGCAAGAAGCTTGCTAGGGAGTGGGTTGGGCCATTAGATGACCAGGAGTGGAAGGGGCACTCAGGGATGATAAGGACGTTGCAAGAATCTGAACGAATTCTTTGCTGCGGTCTTCGCCACTGGGGATGTTGCCGAGATACCCACACTAGACCGAGTCTTCGTAGATGAAGAATCTGAAAAACTGTCACAGATAACTGAGATTCTGGAGGAGGTTACAGAGTAAAGTGACAAACTAAATAGTAACAAATCACCAGGACCAGATAGTATTCATTCCAGAGTTCTGAAGGAACTCAAATATGAAGTTGCAGACCTAATGTTGGTAATGTATAACCCACTGCTAAAATCTGCCGTTATACCAGAGGACTGTAGGGTAGCAAGTGTAATGCCAATATTTAAAAAGGGCTCCAGAGGTGATCCTGGAAACCAGTGAGCGTGACATCAGTGCCGGACAAACTGGGTGAAAACTGTTAAGAACAGAATTACTGAGCGTATTGATATACATGGCTTAATGGGGGAAGAGTCAACATGGATTTAGGAAAGGGAAATCATGCCTCATTAATCTATTGATTTTTTTTTTGAGGGTAAATAAGCATGTGGATAAGAGTGAACCAGTCGATATAGTGTACCTGGACTTTCAGAAAGCATTTGATAAGAGTCTCTTGATGAAGTTAGAGTCATGGGATAAGAGGCAATGTCCTATTATAGATTGGCAACTGGATAAAAGATAGGAAGCAGAGTAGGACTAAATGGTCAGTTTTCACAGTGGAGAGAACTAAGTAGTGGAGTGCCCCAGCAATCTGTACTACAACTGGTGTTGTTTAATATATTCATTTATGATCTGGAGAAAGGAGTGAAGAGGGAGGTGGTCAAATTTGCAGATGACACAAAGTTATTCAAGGTAGTTAAACCCTGGGTGGACTGTGAAGAATTGCAGGAGGACCTTGCAAGACTGGGCATCCAAATGGCAGATTAAATTTAACGTGGACAAGTGCAAAGTGATGTACATAGGGAAAAGCCACCCAAACTATATATGAGGTCTGTGTACTCATATCCTCACCACACAGACCAACCAGCCATCATTATCGATGTAACCAAGTCAAGCGCGTGCACCTGGGACCTCACATCCTCGTGAATGTTACACTCCTCGTCTCTCCCTCTGTTCCCCTTCCATCGTTGTCGCCCCGCCCTGTCTCTCAGACTGTAAGCCCTAGGGCAGGGACGGTGTCTATTCAATTACTTTGTAAAGCACCAGGTACACTGCTAGCACTATATAAATGTTTGCTAATAATAAAAATAATAATAATAATAAAAATAATAATAATAATAATATACACACATGCACACTATATACACGCACTAAATTAGGAGTTACCACTTAAGAAAAGGATCTTGGAGTCATTATGGAGAATACATTAGAATCCTGATCACAGTGTCCAGCAGCAGTTAAAAAAGAATACAGAATTTTAGGAATCATTTGGAAAAGGATAAAGAATAAAACTGAAAACATCATAATGTAGATCTACAGTAGGACCCTATCTGGAGTATTATGTGTAGTTCTGGTTGCCCCATCTAAAAAAAAAAAAAAAAGAAAGTAGAACTAGAAAAGGTACAGAGAAGGGTAACAAAAATGATCAAGAGTACGGAATGGCTCCCGTATGAAGAGAGGCTTAATAGGTTAGGGCTCTTCAGCTTGGAGAAGAAAGGACAGAGGGGATATAGAAGTTTACAAAACCATGAGTGGTATGGAACATGTAAATAGGGAGCAGTAATTTACCCTCTCTAAGAGTACTAGAACAAGGGTACACACCGCGAAATTAACTGGCAGATTTAAAACAAATAAGAGGAAGTATTTTATCACTCGGTGCACAATTAACTTGTGGAAGTTACTGCTAGAGGAAGTAGTCAAGGCCAGTAGTGTAAATAGTTTTTAAAAGGGACTGTCTTGGAGGATAGTTCCATTAATGACTATTAGCCAAGTAGGTTTGGGGACATAACCTCTTACTGTTTGGGGCTGGAACAACAGGTAATGTGGCCCATTGTGACCTGTTGGATACTTCTCCTAAAAGAAAGAGACTGGCCATTGTCAAAGACAGGATGCTTGGCTTGTTGGACCATTGTACTGAACCAGTACGGCACTAATTAATTATGTTCTTAGATATTCTGATGCAAATATAGCTAATTTAAAACAAGTAGAGGAATGCACAGGAGAACAGGTTTAAGAAAAAATACAGCAATATTCCAGATGTAAAATGAATTATCAGTAGAAGGTTCAGCTGCCCTTTGCTTCATTTTGCCATTCAAATAGACTGCCAGGTAACATGCATGACTCGTGTTACTGGAAAAGGGCTACACAAGAAAGATTAAAGAAAATTATAACAATGTCAGTATTAAGGTCATACACTTCCTTTTTCATTTGAACGGAGCCTCAATGTTGAAGTCCCCTTCTAGACGGGCGGGCATGATTTAATAGAGCTTACTTGGAAACCAAAAGGATCCTTTCTACTTATCTGGGACTCCTCGGACATGTTTTACACATTGAGTACTTTGACATGGATCGCACCCACACCTCTGCACCACCTCACATCCGGGCAGATGGTCTGTTTAAAGGCAGCCTGACAGATGTGCAAGTGGAGTAGCAGCAGAGCAGGCACTGCCTGCTCCACTCCAGCCCCAATTGCAGTGGAGCTTGCACTCCACTCCCAGCCAGGGGTTGCCCTGGACAATGCCGTAGAGCTGCAGGTTGCAGCCTAGAGTGGCAGCTAACCCACCCACAGCTCTAGGGTACAGTGGGAGGAGGGTGCCACATGGGCAGTCCTTACGAGTGGTTGCCTTGCGATGGGCCGCAGCAGTCCCAGGAAGGGCTGCAATTGGACGGACATGGGGGTGTACACCCAGAGAAGGTATATGGGTGAGCACCCCCACGTCCGTTTAAAGACACCCATTGTCTCGCAATTCTATGCAATACAAAGAACTATCCTATTATTTATAATAAATATCCCTGTCACCATAAACTGCCCCAGGAGGATACATAAATTAAACAACACAAGTGACACACTGGGTCAGACTAATAGTTCAACAAGACCAGCATCCCATCTCTGGCAGTGGCCATTCTTAGTTGCTTTGTACCCCGTTGCTTAGGCTGCTTTCACACATGACAAAATTGGGATATTATAATTGCTTGAGATAATACCGGGTATTATAATTCTGCAATTTTGTAATGTGTGAATGCACTATTCCCCTTTTATGCAACAAGATCTCAGGTTGTTGTAAAAGCCACATTTGGTAGGTCTTACAGTGGCTGCTTTTAGACGAGTCGGTCGCTGTCGTACAACCCACTCGCGCGATATTCCAAGATCCTGCAACGCAGGATTACACGAGACTGATGTAGGGGATCACACGCATGGAAGGTGGTTGCACATTATTTGCTGACCATAAATTAAATACCTCACAATCAAGGTATTTAATTTGCAGTCGACAAATAATGCGCGACCACCTTCCATGCGTGTGATCCCCTACATCCGTCTCGTGTAATCCCGCATTGCAGGATTTTGAAATGTCATGTGAGCGGGTTGCGCAACAGTGACCCGCCCGTCTAAAAGAACCTAATGACCCAAAATTATTCTTGTCCTCCTTGATTTCTCCACTGCCTTCAAGACAGTTGACCACTTGCTCCTGCTTGAATCGTTCCACTCCCTTGGATTCCGGGACTCTGTCCTCGACTGGTTCGCCTCCTACCTTTCTGACCTCTCCTTCAATGTCTCTCTTCCTAACTCCTCCCCCTCCCTACCCCTCTCGGTTGGGGTTCCCCAAGGCTCTGTCCTTGGCCCTCTCCTCTTCTCTATTTACATCCAATCCCTAGGCAAACTCATCGCCTCCCACCGTTTCCAATACCATCTATACACTGATGACACTCAACTCTCTCTCTCCAGTCCTTCCCTCTCCCCCTCTGTTCAAGCTTGTCTCACCAAATGTCTCTCCGATATCTCCACCTGGATATCTCAACGCCAACTGAAACTGAACATGGCTAAAACTGAACTCCTTATCTTCCCGCCCAATCCTTCTCTCTTTCTTCCCTGTCTATTGACAGGGTCTCCATCCTCCCTGTACCCCAAGCCCACAGCTTGGGCTTCATCTTCGACTTGCACCTCACATTCAAACCCTACACTGACTCGGTTGCCAAATCCTGCTGCTTCTCCTTCCACAACATTGCCAAGATTCGCTCTCTTCTGTCCGTCTCCTCTGCCAAAACTCTCATCCACGCCTTAGTCATCTCACGCCTCGACTATTGGTCATCTCCTCCTCCGCTCTCACCTTTTTTCCCTCATCTCTGTTCAAAACTCTACTGCCAAGATCATCCACCTAGGCCGTCGCTTTGACCATGTGCAGTCTCTCCTCTCCTCTCCGCTTCACTTCCCCCCTTCCTGAGTGTATTCTGCACAAGCTCCTCGTCTTCACCTACAAAGTCCTTCACAACCTCGCTCCCCCCCACCTCTCTGCCCTGATCTCCCTCCGAACCTGTTTGAGCACTCCGCTCTTCTTCCATCCCCTCCCTCATCCTCCCACGCCTCCCCTGCTCCCCCAACCACCTTCTTCCCTTCTCCCTCGCTGCCCCGCACACCTGGAACTCCCTCCCTGCCCTCGCCCGCCTTGCCCCCACCCTCCACACCTTCAAGTCCCTCCTCAAAACCCACCTCTTCTGTTCTGTCCTTCCTAACTCCTGCTAACCATCCCCACCCAGGATTATCCCCCACCGGTTATCTATAAACTCCCAACCTACTGCAACCAAGCCAAGAACGTGTACCTGAATTCCCGCATCCTCATGAATGCGCATCCCTTGTCTCTCCCTCTGTTCCCCCTTCCCTGTCTCCCCTCCCCCTGTCTTTAGATTGTAAGCTCTTGGGCAGGAACCGTGTCTATCTTATTCTTTGTGAAGCGCCAGGTACATTGCTGGCGCTATATAAATGCTAATAATAACAACAACAACAACAACAACCACCCAGCTATGCTACTGGCCTTGACCATATCCTCTGGCAACTAATTCCACAAGATAATTGTGTAGTGCATGGAAACAAAAAAAACAACAACCCAAACACTTTTATTTGTTTTAAATCTTCTTTTTCTACGGAAGATATTACTGAAAAATACCACAAGAAGATAAGACTTTAGTGTGAACATTTAAATGGTGATAAACTCCAAATGCACACATCTACAGTCATTTAAGCATAACATACTTGATACAACACTTGTTATCCATATGCGCAATCACAGCAAGCCATGCTGGTTGGCACATTCTACCTATACTCTGGAACTGTCCAGGGCAGACCCATACAATTTGTTTGGTATGAGAACTCAAGAATTTTATGCACAAATTGTTCCTTCAAAAATCTTTTAAGTATGAAAAGCAATCATAAAACCAACTCCCAAGTTTCACAAAGTTTAAGAAAAAGGCTTGTTGAACTAGATAGAAGTACCATACACTTTGAGAACTCTGATTTTTTATTTACTTATTTATTTTAACAATTTTATACCTTGCCCCTCCTGCCAAGGCAGCTTAGGGCGGCCTACAATTAATCAAAAATAATAAGATGTGACAATAATAAATATAAAGCATTATAAAACAACATCATAAAACACTGGCGGGTGTAAAACCCACAACCCACCCCAACCCTACCCATCTCCCTTGCCAAAAGCCTGGTGGAACAGCCAGTTCTTACACCTCTGTCAGAAGGAGAGGAGGTCCGTGGCGATCCGGTCCTCTGTCAGTAGGGAGTTCCACAGCCTTGGAGCAGCCACCGAGAACACCCTCTACATCGTCGCCCCCGGGATACTCGGGAGACTTTGAGGAAGGCGTCCCCGGCTAACCACAGGGGCAGATTCAGAAGTTGGGGAGTGAGGCAGTCCCGCAGATTTATTTAACATTTTTACCTCACCCTTCCCCAAAGGCCAAGGGCGGCTGACAAAAAACATTAAAATATAATTTAAACACATTAAGATACAACAAAAAGCACCCTACTCACACCAACCCCCCCATGCCGCAGATGCTCAGATATCAGGGTTAGAAAGCTCACATAAAATATCTGCCTCTCATTCTGGGCAGGTCTACCTCCTCCTGACTTTACAAGAGGTGTCTGGCCCATCTTTTCTTATACTTTGAATTCTTAGGGTTGATCCTTTAAAAATTTCAAAGTTTTTATTAATTAAAATATGACATTTTTACTAATTACTTTGCAGACAAAAAAGAAATCACTCATTCATCACAACTTGGGTGCTGCTACTTCCAACTGCAGAGTCAGGGTTGGGGTTGTGAAGCTCAGCCTTGTCCTGTTTGTTTGGCTCAGTTTCAATTAATGTTGTCCACTGATGGCGAGGAGGTGCTTGGAGGAATGCGGGCAACCAATTGTGAACTAGATCCTTGCCTGTCCTTGGTTGTTTCTTTTAAAAAAAGGGATTTTCATGTATTTTGTGTTTTTAATGCTGTAAGACGTCCTGTGCCTTCGGGGAAGGGCATGGTAGAAGTTTAAATAAATATAAATGTCTGACTATGGTAAAAGAAAGACCACCTTATCCCTCATGTTCCATCGCAGCTTCTGAGGTCAGCCAGGAGTGCCCTCTTTCAGGTACCATCTGCCTGTCTGGTCTATGATGAGAGCACACAGAGAGGCTGCCCAACAATTATGAACTCCCTCCACTTGGAGATTCATGTAAGCTCGAGCCTGCTCATCATAGGCCCATTTCACATGAGATGCCCCTCCATGCCCATACAGATCTGCTGTGTGGGCACGGGTGGCAGCTTCCCATGTGACCGCCACGGCGGGTGGGTGGGTGTGCATGCAAGCTCCCGTGCTCCACCCATAGCCCACACACAGAACAATCAGTGAAAACGGTGGTTGCTCCGTGCAGGGGAGATGGGTGTGTGCCCGTATAATGGCCTCCCACCCCCCCACCACAGCGCACAACTATCCCCCCTGCGCCACAGCCCGTCTGAAAAGAGTCTTAGACTGTAATCCCCCTGGGAAGGTAGGGACCTGTCTATAACTATTGATTGTACAGTCCCAGGTATGCTGCTGGTGCTATATAAATAATAATATTTCAGAAGAGATGCAAGACCTTTTTGTTTGGCCGGCAGAGGAAGGGTTAGGTGGGGAGTAATTTTTTATATTTTTAGAAGTTTTATATCTTGTAATCCACCCTGAGTCTTTAGGTGGAAATGCAGGGTATTTCAATGAATAAATAAAATTATTAAAAGCTTCAGAATGAGTTTCTATCTTCTTACACATCAAATGTGGTTTTCAGACAGGCTGTGGTGCGGGGGAGGCGGTGAGATGGGCGGTGTGTGTGGAGGCGGCTGTTATATGAACACACACCCATCTGCACCAATGCTGCTGCAGTCACATGGGACCCTCCCACCCATGGGCATGTGGGGGGGGGGGTGGTTTGTCTGGTTCTTTGGCCCATTTCGTGCAAAACACCTCTCCAATTCCCCCCCCCATGCCTGTTGTTGGGGGGGGTGAGGGGAGGAGAGGAGAGGCAGTGAAGTTTATTTGGGAGGAGGCATGAGAAACAGTTTAGAAAACAATAGCAGACCAAAACAAAAACAAAAAAGTCAAAAGAACTTCACACAACTACTGAGCTCAGCTAATGCTGATACAGAATAACTGTTTAATTAGCAGACAGTATGCAATGTACTTCTCTTAGGGCTGAAGCAACTGCTTCTGTAGTTCAAATAGAAAAGTTTGAAAAGGAAATCTGAAGGTCAGGTGTTTAAGTCTGATTTATATGGGGGGCTATTATGTGGGTGACTGATCTCTTTTTTGTTGGGGGGGAGAAATAATGTTTTTTAAAAAATATTTTTTTTAAAAAAAAATAATCAGCCCAGTCTCAAGCATCCTCAGCTGTCTCACTCTTTCCCATGACCCAAATTTCAACCAGAGTAAGAACTCAACTGAACACGAGAAATAAAGTTGCAAGACATTTGAACACTGAAGACACCCTTTTCACCAGTCTTCAACACAGGATAGCTAGGATACAACTCCCGAGAACACCAAAAGACAATCCTTTAATCAAACAAAAAACATACATCTGCCTTACTCCATCCTCCAAGACAGGGTTGCATGACAGAATTTTTTTTAAAATAAAATAAAATAAAATAAAGCAGCCTGGGAAGAGCCCTAACCAATTCCATTCTCAGGTTCTATATGCAAATCAATAGCTTTAATGATGGTATCAAAGACAACCAGCAGACTCGAAGAACTATACTGGTATCATAATATTAATCTACAAGATTAATCACTAGACAATTAACTAATGCAGTTATTTATATAGCAGCAACAATGTTGACAGTCATGATTGGTCTCTCGAAGAGTTTGCAATCACATCCTATACTATTACATAGACAAAAAACCTTCAGTTTAAGAACCTAGTTGAGGTGGCATTCCAATTATACTCAAACTCTAACATGACAGTAAATTGTCACATTAAGACAAATTCAAAATAAATTATGACAACTGAAATTAAACTGCATGTGTGTGGTATGGTGACTGAATACTTACATGTGATGAGGAATACACACAGTTTAATTTCAGTTAAGTCGTTAAAAAAATTTATTAAATTTGCCTTAACGTGATAATTTACTGTCATGTTAGAATTTGAGTATAATTGGAAAGTCGTCTTAAAACAGGCTCTTAAACCGAAGGTTTTTGTAATTTCCCATTCTTTTACAGTGTACTTTGTACCAGTCGGGGCACACAGGTCCTTGTAGCCCTAAGGGCTCAACCTTAACCAGGGCATGCCGGCCCTCAACCTTAAACCCTTTCACAGTAGGCCTTCAGCCCAGTCCTTTGGCCTACACAAATATCCTTCAGTCCATGACCCTTAATGGCCTTTAGTTTGGACCACCTTAACCCAGATGTCCTTGCCTTTCCTGTAAAGTACAATTTTCGAGCTCCAGTGGGCTACGAGCAGAGCTCATATGCTTAAAACCTCAGGGACCGCCTCGCCCTCCGTGCCCAAGAGCAGCTCCTTCGGTCTGCCGGGGGTGCCTTCTTGGAGGTTCCCCGTGTTAAGCGGGGGGCCACAATGGAGAGGGCATTCTCGGTGGCCAGGCCGCACCTTTGGAACTCCCTTCCGGAGGAAGCTCGCCTGGCCCCTAGCCTGTTGACATTCCGGCAAAGTTGCAAAACCTGGCTGTTCGCCCAGGCCTTTGGGGAGGGTGGGAGGGTAGGGTGAGGGGTTTTTTTAGCTCCCCCACCTGACTTGTTATTTATTATATATTATTTATGATATTTAGTCCTGTTTTAATATTTTAATATTATTGTTATGAAATGTTTTACATTGTTTTTATTGTATTTTACTGTTGGAAGCCGCCCTGGGCTGCTTTGCAGGAGGGGCGGGGTACAAATCCATTAAATAAATAAATAATAAATAAGTTAAAAGTCAACAGCTCTTATTTAAATAACACATGAGGGCATGCACACAAGGATAGGAACAGACCATCCATTGCACAGATCCATGGCCTGAACCCTCCTTCTCTTAAGCATACCCCTATGACACTCCCAACGCAGAAGATAAAACACCACCCATAGGTTCACAGCAACCCCATGAAGGGTGAGGAACTGAACCTCAGGCCCAGAGGCCAAATGCATCCCTCAACAAGATTGTGAGACCCCTTTTCAGTTACTGGATTTGGAGCTCTCAAGCACCAAAAATCCAATTGGAACAGGGCTGGCCAAAGTCATTCTGTAATTAAACAATCCAGGAACCCTATAACAACAACAAGCACTATAGGGTCAATTAGATGCCTTCCTTCACAGAATCCAGCTATTAAAAGTAACTCACACTCAGCTACAATTCTAGAAGCCCCATCAAAACACAGGTCGCCAACCAGAAATTTTTACCCCTATGTTTCCCATTGAATAGCACAGGCACTGTTCAATTAGACCTTACAGCTGCCTTAACTAGAAAGTCACTATTGTGGCACTATAATACCAGGCTCAGAAATTCAATTAAAATGTCTAAGAAAAATCAAAGACATCTAGGTAAGGTAAAGAAATAAAATAAAAGTATTGCAAATACCTTTATGCTACCCTGAACAACAAAATATAGTTAGCTACATGGTTAATATCAAGCAATGTCTTCTTGAGGAATTGCATTACCAATGCTGCTTTAACCACCCTCACACATTTTCTGGGGGTATTTTCCTACTCCAGGTGCGCATTTCTCTCAAAACCTTGCAAGTCAGTGCAAAGTTGAAGAGCCACTTTTAGGACATTGGGCATTTTCACACAAGACACTCTACTCCCACTACATGTTACAGGGCACCCATAGAGCAACACTGCAGCCCTGCAACATCTATAGTGGGTGGAGAGTGTCTTGTGTGAAAATGCCCATTGTCACCTGGACCCAGGTACAGAATATACTCACAAGGAAATTCGGTTACCATTAACCGGTTTGTTTGTTTTCTGTGCGTGAACAAAAAAAACTCTGCGGCAAAAAGCTACCCCAATACATTTTGCCAGAGGGTATTTTTTGAACCCAAAAAACTACCCCATCACCTTTCATGTTAGTTTACACAAGGACGGGGGTAGAAAAAACACCCCAAGACACAATTAATGATGGTTTTTTCAACACAGTGTATGAGGGTTAAGAAAAGCTAGGCAACAGCAGTTAGAAGTGGTCCCAGCAAGGAGGTGGATCCAGAAATAGTTTGAGGCCTAAAATACTAGGGGAACATCACTGTTCCTCGAGTGTTCTGCAGGAAAAAATTCACCTCCAGAAGAGCAAGTAAACACCTTCTCAATTTCAAAAATAAAAGTTTATTGGTACAATGGAACTCTCTCGAGCCCACAGCTAAACTGTCAGCTGGGACAGCCTAAAAGGTCCTGGGGGAAGCTACTAGATGTGTACGACATGACAATACTAAAATACGTGTTGCATCTTCTCATTAAAAACATTCTCTAATGAAATTTGATGGACAAAATATGCAGTAGTGCCTTCTCAATGCATGCTGGCTGCCTGTCCCACTTCATCATACAAAGCAAACAAACTAATTGCTGTATTGGCTGTTTGGCTCAGACATAGGCAGTGACTAAAGTTTCCATCAATTGGTTATACAGTAAGGCACACCCTGTGCAATTTCAGGAAAGCCTTGTTCACATGTTAGCAGTTTCTGTGTGTCAAACCCCTTTGTTTTAGGCCGTTTATGAATCCTGTCTCAGCAAAGGCGGGAGGAGCAAAGGGGAAGAGCAAATCTATGTACCTAACCTCTGTCAAAGTAAAGACCAGTTCCACCTCATTACCACCCTGCCCTGAGTGAAATATGTTCCAGTCATTTAAAATATTTAAACTACTACATAAAGTATAAAAGTGCAGATAAAAGATCTTCATGGCATATTCAGAGAGGAAGAAGGAAATTAACAGGCTTGAAAAATAACCAAAGTATTTCTGTATAACAATCACTCACTCTTTTGATGTACAGACAAACCTTCAACAGAATGAATACAAGATTCTACATACACCATCTTAATGTGTGCAGTCGTTTATATTTTATATTCAATTCTCAGTAATAGTTCAGTAACGTCTTGTTGCCATTTATTTTTACGACTACTAAATCATTTCTATAGTGCTACTAGGTATACACAGCACTTTACAATCACAGAATTTCAGAGACAGGTCCCTGCCTAGTGGGCTTACAATCCAAGATGGAGAAGGATGAGGGGAACATATAGGAAAAGATAGAGACATATTCCCATTTTACAGATGGGGAACAGAGGCTGAGAGGTTGTGACTTGCCCAAGGCCACCCACAGAGTTCATTGGCAGGTCTCTAAAGTCCAAGTCCAGCACATTACCCACTACACCACACTGGCTCTTGAATTACACACTGGCTTTTTGAATCGCTTTCCCAAGAATTGCTGCATTAAGCCTTGGTTTTATGCTGACACATGTTCCAAGCTTTTTTGTTTGGTTTTTGTGTGCACCAATTATTAAAGAGATGCTCCTGCTATCTCCTCCATTATTTTCTTAAATACTGCAAAAACAACTCTGAAAAGCACAGCCCTAGTTAGACATGGACATCACAAAGAGCACGAAAAATGGTATGGATTTAAGAGACTACGGAACTGAAATGAAAACATTTTCAAACTAATTTTGACAGGATTGTTCATTGTACTCAAAGACTGTTTTCAATTAAACACCCTTTAAACCATTAAACTTTTTCTCAGATTACTTTCTATGTGTTAGAAGTTCTGTTTTTAAAACTTCTTAAAGCAGGGTGACACTAAATTGCAAAGGCCTTAAATGCTATTTATATTGGGTATGTAAAGATTTCCATCCAGGATTTTGTACAAAGATTGGGGGGTGGGGGAGGAGAGAAACGGAGAGAGCCAATGCTAAATTCAAACTGATACCACAAAAGAGCCACAACCTATATTGGACAGCTGTGTAAATGTAAAATTTATTATACAGCTGTGAAAAATGAACACGTTTTCCCTCTTCTGCTTTCTGCTGTAAAGCAGAGGTCTGCAAATTTGCAGTTTGGGATTACACTAACTTAAAGTCACTGTCTTTTCATACTCTTTTTAACTATCCAAATTTAATTAGAGCTATAAGCCAGTTTTGAGTAAGATGCATGCAAATGCTATAAAATTGGAATCAAAATGTTAGGAATTGGCAAATATCTACATTTTCAGTAATCAAAGGATGTCTCCTGTTCACTATGTTTATATATATACACACATAAAATACATTGGCTATAACAGATTATTTCTTGTGAGATTACCAAGCAGGTTAAATGAAAGACAATACTGAGCCACTTAAAACTGTCAAGAGTAGACTGGAAAAGGGCTAACATCTATAGAAAGTAAGGGCAAACAAACAACAATGGGCACAGGAGTATTAAATTTGGCTTACAAAGCTCTTCATCAAGAGTATATTTTATTAAATAAACAAAAGCAGGAGTTGCCTTAAAAAACCTTTTCAGCCCAAAGTGTTTCATGATATTGGGTGTTGATCTCTTACACAACAGCAGATGTCATCAAGAAACTGACTTCAACTACATTAGTGAAATCCATAAAGCAAATTAAATCTGCCAGAAGACAGACCACACAAGAAAACTCAGTTACAAGTTCTCTTAAAATCAGTCAGCATTGATTTTCTCCACAATGTATACCACTGAAAATCCTAAAAACCTGCACTGGAAAGGAAGGGGGGTGGGGAAGGAGATGCAGAAAACACATCAGCATATTTCTCAAATAGCACTATGGACCACCATTGCTTTTAGATAGCCAGTTTTTCATGCCAATCCTTATTAGCTACAAGCCTGGGGCACAAAAGTGATGTGGCAGGTCACAAACCAACCGTGGGCACAGAAATCAGGAACAGCATGAGGAAATTGTCAGAGTTTCAGGAAACGGGTGGGAGGGAATCAAGAAGTGTTTCAGACCTAAATCTTCCCATAAAATTGTATTCACCTTTTAGTTAAAAAGCTCTTCTGTACTTGGCAACGTATTTACTTATTTATTTACTGCAAATACCTACCTGAAAGACTCCCACCATTATAAATTCATGTAAAGTGCCTACGTAGGTCTGGATGCTGCTATAACTGTTACTGCCTCTGCTCTTGCCTACTATCCACCGATGCTCAGAGACAGACGCGGGGTGGGAGGGGCGGAGAGTGGGTCACAGGATAGCAAACTCCTTGTTGGATCCGTGGAGCACAGCGTTCACTATTACCAGCGTCCAAATGCTGGGGCACAAGAGCCAGCATAAAGAGAGCAGTAGATAGCGGCTCAGCAAGGCAAAGAAAACACACACACAAAACCCACCCACGCAAATTTCTGCAACGCAAGCAACTTGGCTTGCCTTCCTCCTCTGCCAAAGGTACTGCCCGGGCCCCCTCACGCAGACTGCGGCATCCCTAGCTGGCTGGCAGGGACCGTGCTCCCTGACAGACACAGCTTAGGAGTGCGTGTGTGGAGGAAAGCTCTGCTTTACCGCCCGGCAGAGAGACAAATGGAGCGTAGTACGAGAGGGAGGGCACCGAGCAGCCTGTGCCAGCCGCACTGCCCTCCTGCCCCCCACCCTCAGAGTTACACCAACACCCGGCTTAGGGTTGCTACCTATGAACATTTTAAAGGAACACTTATGAAAAATACATGTTGCAGGGCTTGCACTGGCGCCAATTCAAGTGCTACAACATGTATTTTTCGTAACTGTTCCTTAAAAATGTGCATCGGTGGCAACTCTAGCCCTCGGCTACCTGCCCTCAAGCCCCACCCGAGGGGCCGGGCAGCAGACGACACCACCCCGCCCGGCCCTCACACACCCTCAGCACAGGGGCAGCTCCACGGCTATACTTGCCCCAGGTAACCCCAGCCCCTTACACCCAGCCCAGGTACCGGATGCCAGACAAGCCCCTCTCTCAGAAGCTCCCCCTTGCCCTAGGGGCCGAGCACCAGAGAGCATTCCCACCCACCCCGGGCAGCTCCACGGCTACCTGCCCCTCACACCCAGCACGGAGAGGCTGCTGCCCCTCACCCGCCCGCGGGGCCACGCAACCCCCCGCCCCCGGAGCAGACACACACCAGGCACCCGGTGAACTTTAGGCCACGCGCGCACACAAAGCAGGGGAAGCTCCTCGCTCGACTGGCACCCTCTCCCCGCTCTTACCTGCTGTTCCCAGCCCAGCTGCCTCCCTCACGCAGAGCCGCCCAGTCCGGTCCGGCCGCGCGCAGTCCCACTCTTATCCCTTTGACAGCGGCCGAGTGCCCCTGCCAGGGAGGATCCGGCCTCCCCCGCTGCGCGGCGCTGCACTGCACTGCACAGCCCTCCCGCCTACTCCGGTAACCAGGGAAACGCAGAGCCCGCCCCACGCCGGGAGCGGCGCCCGCTGTCAAACCAGCAACGCCGGCTCCAGCCTCTCCCGCCCTGCCGAGGTCACGTGCGTGCCAGAGACCAATCGGAACCATAGATCCGGGTTCTGACCTGGGCAGGGTATTCCTTGGAGGGGAAGTTGTCTGCTCATCCTCACTGAACCCGATTCCTAGTAGCCAAGCCAGCCTACTGTCCTTCCTTCTCGCAGGCCAGGTTTATCTGCCCCATTACTCCCTTCCTGATTCCGCCTATCCCCTAACCTATTCAATCCCTTGCCCTTCCCCTCTGAGCTTCTCCTCCATACCCCTCTCTGGTAGAGCCCCTCCAGCTCCACGGTACTGACCGCTCAAGGGCTTAAATTTGGGTCTTGTGGAAGGATGAAAGTGTGATGTCTTGCATATATGAGGGGTGTTGTGTTTTTATTTTTAATACAGGGCTTCTTTCCTGCGTAGTAGATTCTCTGATGTCTATATGCCTTCCTATGCATGAAACCTATACTCTCTTCCTTTACCTCTGTCTCTAGGGTCATGTCCCCAACTGGTTCTGCCTGACTGACAGAGATTGCCCCCACAGAGGAAAGTTACCCACAAGATATCCATCCAGAGGTCTTGGTTACACCACTGGCTCCATCCTACCTCACCCATCACACTCTTCACAAACCATCCTTCCCCTATTACCCAGAGTCCCTCTTCCCTATTTCCCCTGCTCACTCTGAAGGCAGTGGGGTCAGACTGGGGTCTCCTGGTGTTGACTCATTGTGGGTGCTCGTCTTCAACAGCTTGTAAAGCACTTTAACTGAAGAAGATTTCAGGGGGTGAAGATGGAGAGCTATTTTCCTGGCACAGAGAAATTTAAAAAAAATCCCACACAGGGCTGAGAGCAATAGCTTCAGAAATTAATTCCCATTCAGTGAATCTCATCTAGCAGCTCTGCCTGTTCCAAGGGTCGCCCTGTTCTGTCAATACCTGTCAATAAGGCAAGGGAGGAACAAATAAAAGCCATATTAAATGGGATCTACTCCTGCAGCAACTCAGTAGAGGGATGTTCCCTGCAAAAGGAGCAAGCCCCAGCAAGCCTTCAAAAGAAACCACCACCCCACCAAGACAGATAGTTCATTTTGACAACAGTTGAAAATACATTTAATTACAGCCTTATCGTTTATCTTGTTGAACTCTTATTTTAAATTCAGGCACTTATCAAAACATCTTGCTCTCATTCATACCCTCAGCGGTGCTGTCTGCTGACCACTGTTACACACATACCTACCCACCCACCATTCTCTGGTCAGAATACAGACCATACCTTTCAGCTATTGAACTCTGAAATGATGGACAAAGATATGCAAAATAAGGGCCATCCTTTGCATAAAATTTGCATATGCTGATATATACATTTATGCATATTTAAATACCTATTACCTAAATCTTTAAAATGAAAGAAACACACATCCATACAATAACCTCTCTCATAAGCCAGACTTAGGCCCTTGTCCTGCCAGTCTTTGGGTGTTTTCAGACACGACAATAGCTTTGCCGCGCATGGAAATCCATGCTGTCGTCACGTCTAAAACAGCCGCCAGATGGTGCCCCAGACCATAGCACGGTCGCAGTGACACTTAGTCCAGGCTGTGACTCTGGTCCATGCCATCATGTTTGTTCAGCAGTTGGGCCAAATCCTGCCTGGAGTGAAGGCCCTCACTCTGGGCAGGATTAAAGCATGGCAGCGTTCAACGCTGTCATGTCTAAAACCACCCTTTGTTTCAGAGCTCTAACAGTTTTTCCCCCAGCCAGCTGGCTGTAACCTCTTTATACCTACCATCTGATCACTACAATATATGCAGCTCTCCCGCTAACGTTAAAGCTTTTCTTACCTGTGTGGGTTCTTTGATAGATTGGATGCTGTGTGGATTGTCTCATTTGTTAGGCAACAGCCCATTGACTGACATTGAGGCTGGGCTAAAAAAAAATTTTTTAATTATTTTAAAAAGAAAATTTAAATATGGAAGAAATTACATTAGTCCATTGCAAGATCCAACTTTAAACATTTAGCCTGTGACTGTGAATTTCTTTTTCACAGTTAATATACCAGATCTACAGAAGGTAGTACTGGCTACTGCTTTTAATTCAGCCACTAGCAAAGGACCCAGTAAATTATGTACTTGGGTAGCTATGCTTTATAGGTGTCATGCTAGGAGCCCTGGGTTCTAGTCTGCCCTATCTCCTTTGTTAGCATCTTTTAAAAAATTGAAGAACAGCTCCTATTTTCTTAGATCTAAGTGTTAGAAATGAAAAAGGGTGAGAAGCATAGTCAGGGAAAATGAGACTGATGCTGACAACCCCAACTCTATGTCAAGGGGTGTTTTCATACAAGATGCTACCCCGCATGACCACCCAGGAACCATGGATCCAACCACCTGTCTGAACGTGGAGCAGCCAGATCCATGCTCCCATGAGCCACAGAACACCCACTCATAGCCATACATGGAGCCTTGCCGGGAAATCCAGAGTGCTCCATGTGGGGCCAACCAAATGTATGGTGGCCACTTATATGGCCATGGTAGCCACACTGGCTCCCCCCACACTCCACTTGCATGGGTGTTCTGTGGCAGAGCCACACAACGACCACATACCCCCGCTCCATCAGGATTTTGCAGCATTGTCTGAGACTGATGGACAGCTGTCAAAACCGCTACTAAGTCCATGACGTTCCACACAATGCAGGACTTTTGAGATCCATGCTCATAGGCCTGGATCCTAGAATGTGGTGGTTTACCTCACTCCAAAGAGTGAGCTCCACTATTTATCCCCACAGGCCACACCAATCTATAGGAAATGCAAAAGCATCTCTATAGCACTAGGTGGGTTGCACTTTGTCCTCATTCTCTCTGTCCAAATCTAGAATTTTCCCAGTTTGTCTTCCATTCCCAACTTGTTCAAGGGACAGACTCCAGTTTATATTTTATTTTTATTCAAAGATTGCTTTATTTAAAAAATCATCCACAAATTTCTGCAGTTAAAATCTAATATGTATATTTTAAAAGTTTCCAAATGTTTTTGATGAATGCTATATATATAAAATTTCCAGAACAATGGATCTTTAGCTCCTGAAAAAAGCAATACAAAATTATTAGAAAATGCGTGGGTATGTGTATTTTTACTACACATTATTTACATGTGTGTGCATGCACTCTCTTACCTTGATATTGGCTAAGTCTGGCACCCCCAGAGTTTTGGAAACTTTTTTTTAAAGGCAAAACGGAATTAGTAAAACAACAACAACAATGAAAAATCTCACAGTCTTATAAGGCACTGAGTATATTCCAATGTTTTACTTATCTCCCAAGCCTTTTCACAATCTAAAGGTCTAATTTATGACAATCTGTGTGTTCCCTAGAGGCCTTTGCTGTATGAGACAGGGAAATCAGGACTCACTGACAGATCAAACTGAATATCTTACCTCCAAATCTAGGCCTACACCTGCTAGATACCCCAACGAGACTCAAAAGAGAAGAAAACCATGACATAAACAAAAGAACCACAGGAACCAGAAAGGATAGGAAAGACAATAAAATGCTAAATCACACATAATTATTCCCCCCAGCTTTAGTTGAATTTTAATGTATTGTTTTTAAGTTATTGTTATTGGTATATTTTTGTATTTGTGTTTTTATTGTTAGCCGCCTTGAGCTGTTGGGAGCAGAAAAGGCAGGATATAAATATTTTAATAAATAAATTAAATTAAATCATATGCTCTTTACCTCTTCTGGCACTCCAGCCAAATGCTTGTTGCAGTAGATTTGGACTATCTACAACAGGGGAGAGATTCAAGCTTTGGCACTGGCACTGGCACTGCATCTGCTGTGGGAGTGTGAGAGCATAGCAGGGCTTTGCTTTGCACCTCATGTTATTTGTATGTTAACTAAAGTATGGGCACAGCCCTCCACCCATTGAAGTCAATAGTAAAACTTCAATTGCCAAATGTCCAAAAACTAGTCTTCTGAGGTGTGTGTTCTAAAGGAGTGATATGAAGCTGTGTTGTTGGAAATAAAAGCCTTTTTTAGCCCAGCCTAAATATCAGGCAATGAGCTAATTTAAATTTGTATAAATTTACATTAAACAACACATGAAAATGTATGCAAATTAATACATCCCCTCAGGACAGAGAATAACCTTAAGCAGATGTCATGTGACCAGAGAAACTTCAGAAAATTATGTCAGGTATTTTGTGATAAATACCTGACATAAATACCTGGGGGGGACACAGCAGGTCTGTAGCACTAAGGGGGCAGGAAGGGGGCTTTATGTGCAGGGGGTGTGCTAGTGGTCAGTGCAGAAAGTGGCGGAATGAACCCAGGGAGCGCTGGAGGGGCTGCTCCCAGGCAGAAAGTCCATCTGTTGGGAGGTCAGGGAGAGGGGCTGGCCCAGCTGAAGGTGCAGGGGGAAGCCAGGGCAGGAAGGGGAATGGAGAGGTGGCAGCTGGTGAATCTGGATCCCAGTCCCTCTACCTGGCTGGCAGCAGCAGAGGGTGGACACTGGAGACCATGGAGTTGAAGCAGAGGAGCCGCCACAAGTGGCCCTGCTGCACCACACGCTGCTGCTGGCTCTCTGGGAGCATGCTGGACTATATTTCCCAGAAGCCACTCGCTGGGGGAACCTGCAGTGCATCAGGCTGGGCCTTGATTTTAAGGGGGGGCAGGGCAGGGCAGGGCATTGTCCCCCTTGCCCTTAGGTTCCACCCCCTCTGTCCGTGGGAATGTATTTCTATCCATTTTACAGACTGGTTTTGAATCTTCACAGTAAGGTCTATATAGTAGCAATTCTTTATACATCATAAACTGTTTACACTCTGACTGTCCTCTTGGTGATAAGAGAAAAATTGAGACAACTGTATAAAAACTGATCATTAAACTCTAAAATGATAGGAACTACAAGCAGACTACAAGTGATATTTTGTACTGCTTCTTTGGATGGCAAGTGTAAGCTTACGATACCTACTGCCATGTAAATCAATATAATCCTGCAAAGAGTAGCCTCTACACTGTCATATTCTTCACAGTGTGCAAAACAAGGTTTTTGAAAAAAACCCGAGTACCGTTTCAGATAAATTCTTTTTGCAGACAGAAAGAGAAGACCTTTGAGGGACAAAATCCACTCTGTACCACAAGGTGACAATGAAATCAAACTGAGCAAATGTGCACCATTCAGCAATCTTGTGTTTATAGTGCAAAGGACTGAAAGACAAACCTCTGGATTCTGTTCTGAGCTATGCCAATGACACATGCATGCATACTTGGAGTCAAGATTGCAACTTAGTTTACTCATCAGTAAAGTATACATGATAACCCTACTCACCTTCCAAGAGTGTTGTAATGATTAATTACTTTTTATAACAGAGATTCTCAGCCTGGTGCTAGGAGCACCAGAGTGCTCAGGCAATGCGTGAAAGTGCTCCCCAAGCCTATTTATGCAAATTATGCAGTGCTCCCCAAATAGTCACTTATGTCAGTCCAGTGCTCTTGACTGGAAAAAGGTTGAGAACCCCTGGTTTATAAGATGCTTTAAGATCATTGCACAAAAGACAATATGTATGTGCAAGTGTTATTGCTATTAAGGCTGTCAAGTGATTAAAGTTTGAGGTGGATTAACTGTGTTGCTTTTAACTGATTACAGATCCTCAATACTGCTTTATACAATACAATACTGTTCTTTTTTAGTGGCTTCCACATTTTTTTTAAATCACATTTTTAATTTTTGAAAATCTTTTTTTTTTAAATTTTGTGATCAATGCATTTGTTGATTATTCTGACTGGTTAATGTTTTCAGACCAATTATTTTTTTTGTCAAAATGAGAACTATGCTTCAAAGACTAGATAACTACACAAGCTGTGGTCAGTTTGTAACCCCTTCTTCACATTGCAGAGCAGCTATACCTACACAAGCAGTACAAACATGAAGTGGGATGGTGCAAGTCAGTCTGCAATATGGGGGTCAAGATGGCAGGAGGGTCAAGATACTCAAACTTCGCAGGCCACCCAAACACGGAGCACCAGCCAGGGGCAAAGCAGCAGTCCATCTAAAGGACAGATGGCCACTGCAGCTTTGCTCCTGGCCGCAGGTTGCCCCGGCAACATCCATAGAGCTGTGGGTGGCATCCAGTCCACCCACATCTCTATTGCAAGGTGGGAAAATGGGCGAACTGTGGGCAGCGGCAGAATCCATTTAAATCCCCTGCCACTAGAGCAGACCTAGGGTTGGTCTCCCCCAGGTCTGTCTAAAAACACCCATTGTCTCTTGTCTCCCTCATAGGCTGTTTTTACACGGATGCTGCCATGGGCCTAATGGGTGGAGGTGGGTGGAGATGGGTGGGTGAGCACACCCAGCGAACACTCATGGGTGCTGAGCAGGGAGACGTTTACACGGACACCGCCGTGGGGGGTTCTGGGACAGAAGGGTAGGGGCTGTCACACACCCAGCAGGCACACACACACCTAGGGCCATACCGAGCAAACACCCATGATGTTTGCACAGACCGTCTGTACACCGACGAAACCACATCCAGCACAGTGACGTTACAACATGACTGAGAGAGGGCAAATGAAGCCGCAGCACATGGCACCGCCCCTACACTGCCAGTCTCCGAGCGGGTGGGGGAGGAGGGAGCCAGAATGTCAAGGGATACAAACAAGCAGCCCCAGTCAAACCCTGAGACATAGGCCAGACACCCAGGAGCCACGAATCCCTCGGAACCTAGACCACACCCGCACAACACAGTGCACACAAGCACACAGGGAAACCCAGCATGATGAGGGAGAAAGGGGACCCCAACCACGGGAGGGGGGCCGGGACCAAGCACAGTCACCCGGAAGAACAGGTGAGCCCCGACACAGCTGGGGACCACACCAACCCCCCGACATGGACCACCACCCACAAACCCAGGAACAACAGGTCAGGAACAGGACAGCAGGGTTGAGGGTGGCAGGCTCCAAAGTGCAAGCTGGAGCCAGGAGAGGAGGGCACAGAGCGGACAGGCACATCCCAAAAAACACAAGGTGGCTGCAACACAGCCAGGGCTGGCCTTACCGCGGGGCGGCTAGGGGCAGCTGCCCAGGGCCCTGCGCTTGGGGGGGGGGGGGAGCGCGGTTCAGGAGGGTGATAGTATAGAATTTTTTAAAAAATATATAAATAAATTTTAATATTTAATTTTTTTTTAAGTGGTGGGAGGGACTCAGGTTGGCGCGGCGCTGCACTGCACTGGCAGGCAGACGTGGCACTGTGGGGTCCCCCACCCCCAGAACACCCACCCACGGCTGAGGCAAGGCCCCACCTCCTCCTCCTTCCTCCTCACAGCGCTGTGCCTGGCCCCTCCTTCTCTCTCCCGGAAGTTGCATGAAGCAACTTTCAGGAGGGAGAGAGGACCCATGGACACAGCGTGCCGAGCAGCAGGCTGCTTACCTGCTGCTGACTTGCTGTGCTGTGTGGAGAGAAGAAGAGCCTGAGATCGGACTCGGAGGAGGCGGCGCAAGGAGTGGCAGCGGAGCAGAGCAGACTGAGGCAGCGCGGTGAGGAGGGCAGTGGGTCCCTCGCCACCAGGATGAGGATCTCCAGGCTGCATGGCGGCTGGGGGATGGGACCGGAACGGAGGAGGCAGTAGTGCAGGCACAGCATGAGTGTGTGTGTGTGAGTTTGAATGTGTCTGTGTGTGTGTGAGAGAGAGAGGTGAGAGCATCATGTGTGTGAGTATGGGGATTGGGGGTGTGAGAGAGATGAAAGCATGTGTGTAAGCTTGGATGGGTGTGTGTGAAAGAGAGATGAAAGTGTGTGTGTAAGCTTGAATGGGTGTGTGAAGAGAGAAAGGTGAACATATGGGTTTGAGCTTGAATGGGTGTGTGAAAGAGAGAGCGAGAGGTGAGAGCATGTGTGTGAATATGAATGGGGGTGTGTGAAAGAGGTAAGAGCATGTGTGAGTATGAATGGGTTTGAGGTGTGTGAGAGAGATGAAAGTGTGTGTTTAAGACTGAATGTGTGTGTGTGTGTGTGTGTGTGAAAGAGAGTATGTGAGTATAAATGGGGATTGAGGGGTGTGCGTGAGAGAGATGAAAGTGTGTGTGTAAGCATTAATGGGTGTGTGTTGTGTGTGTGAGAGAGAGATGAAAGCGTGTATGACAGTGTAAGCTTGAATGGGTGTGTGTGAAAGAGAGAGAGAGGTGAGAGCATGTGTGTGAATATGAATGAGTGTGTGTGAAAGAGAGATCTAAGTGTGTGTGTAAGCTTGAACGGGTGTGTGAGTGAAGAGAGAAAGGTGAAACCATGTGTGTGAGGTTGAATGGGTGTGTGAGAGGTGAGAGAATGTGTGAGAAACCAAATGAATGAATGTGTATCTGAGAGAATGAATGTGTGTGTGAGAGGTGTGTAAGAGAGAAGGGTGTGTGTGGGTGTGTCTGCGCGAGGGGGAGTTGCTCCCTCTACCCCGCTCCCCCTCCCATGGCTGTCCCCCAATACTCCCTGATGGCTGCCCCCACTCCCCCATGGCTCCTGGAGGGGGAAAGAAGACCCAGGCCCAGCAGCAGCTGAGGTAAGGGCCACCCAGCCAATACCTCTTCCTTCTCTTTCTTCATATGACAAGAATGAACAGGGACCCATCCTTGTCCCTTTCTTCAGGGACAAGGATGGGTCCCTGTGTTTTGGGTTTATACATTATTTATTTTAAGCTTGATGTGCATGTAGACTGTGTTTTCTTCCATGTGATGTTAACCCTGGGAACTCCTTGCTGCTGGGTTATGCCGTCCCCCTGGCCTACCGTCCCCCTGGCTCCACCTACTGTCCTGATGGCTCCGCCCCTAGGCCCGCCGGCCCAACCTTACTGCCCCAGTGCCCCTCCAACATCAGAACCCATCAGCCGCCCCTGGGAAAGCGCGTGGAGCTGAGGGGGCCCCGCATTTTGTGTTTGCCCAGGGCCCCGCAATTTCTAAGGCTGGCCCTGAACACAGCAGCAGCCCAACAAGCACAGGGCAGGGATGCTGCACAGGGCTCAGGATGAGCCTCATACCAAGGCAGGAAGGGGGGGGGGCATGGGAACCCACGCAAACAGTGGAGGGGTTACGACCCAGATCACAGGGTACCAAGGGGCCAGGGCAAAGAGGACCCACAGATACGAAGCACAACCACAGGGAGGGGGGAACACAGAGCAAAGGACCTATGCCCTGCCAGAGAACCACTCCACACCAACCAGACACAGCCCACACAGAGGGGTACAACAGAGGGAAGGAAAATACAGACACCAGGGGGAACCAAGCAAACCAAGTTTTATTCATAAACCAACTAGAGCAACAGGCTCACGTCAAACATCAAACACCAATACTGAATGGCTACAAGTTGGGGTGCAACTTATACATTATGCAAATGTATAAATTTACATAAAGCTTACTCCCTCTGGACAGGAAGGATTCCCATTCTCCACCCCTCCGAGCAACCATGGAGAAGCATGGTCTCCCAATGCTTCCTCCCCCTCCCCAACCGAGTGTCTACCACCACTCCCCAGGAGTGGTTCCACTGCAGGGGAAGCCAAGCAGGCAGTGAGGTAGGCACAGAGAGACTTACTGCGTCCACTATCTTACTGGAGGAGGGAGTGAGCTTATCCAGTCTGGCCTCCAGGGCCTGTTGCTTCTTGCTGCCAGTGCCACCTGTGCCTTGTGCATGCATGTGGTGTGACCAGTCCAGAGGTGCTGCTATCATACGCACAAGACAGCCAAAATGCAGCTAGCTTATTAAGCGCATTATGCCATGAAAAGAGACATATATATATATATATAACCAGTTCAGTTGTGCCCCCATAATCAGTTCATGCTGCCCCCACCCATAACCAGTTCATTTGCACCCCGCCCCCATATAATCAATTAACACTGCCCCCACCCATAACAATTTAATTTGTGCCCACAGGGCAGCGTGAATTGATTATATAGGGGCGCAAATGAACTGGTTATAGGGATGCGGGTTTAAAGACAGTATTCCTGTTAGCAATAACTTCATTAAGAAGAGTTAGTGAAATAACAGCCATAATAATCTCAGAACCATATTTGCAGATTTATTTTCCCAGATAGAATAGATATTGCTTTACATCCTAAATTCCTACCTAAGATAGTATAAGTAAGACAGTTGTGAGAATGTGGCCCTTTTTACATGGGCCTCTCCCAGCCAT
>QEPC01010682.1:2642849-2666392 GCA_003113815.1 Sphenodon punctatus
GGGACCAAAAAAAAATCACGTCTGGTCGGGCACCACGGCCCGGGATCACTGGCAGGATCCCGGGCCGTGGTGAATTCAGCCAGATGCTGCGACTGCATTGGCCCCGCCGCCCGCCCATCTCCCCAGAGGGCGGGCGGCAGGGAGCGTGGAGGGGGCAGGGCCGTGCGGCCGCACGTTGCGCCGCACATCCCCGCCCCTCCCAGATTCCCCGCCGGGATCCCCCGGCATGTCTGATATGGCGTGATGGGGTCATCCCGGCGGGGGATGATTTGGTTGTTTTTGGTACGGGGCCAACTGGCCCCGTAACGTCTGAAAACACCCAATGTTATAATGTTTTTTTAGATACTGTGGTTAATTCAAGAGATCAGAGATAGACTGGAAATATATTGGCAAACCTCTTAGCTTTATTTAATACAAAGTTATATCATTGCAACATTACTCATTTAACATTAATTCATTCATCCTTTTATACTTTGCCCTCCTGTCAGGGTGGCCAACCCGTAACAGAGGTGATGGGGTTGCCGGGACCGGTCCGTTGATGTTGGGTGGTACCATGAGCTGATGTTGCAGACGTCTGAGTTCCAAAGGACATCAGTCCAATATTGATAGGTCTCCGGTCACATAGGCCATGCATATGTTGTTGCTAGGCAGAGTTGGCTCTCCCATGCCCTACATCATGTGAGTCATTCAGACAAGGATGCATCTGGCATTTGTGGTTACCATCCTAACCGGTTGATCTTTGGCCCATTTCACAATTGTCTGTTTTTAACCATTTGCCCAGAACTGTTGCATAAGCAATAAAAGTTCCAAAATAAAGCTGTGCTTGCAAGTCTTGTGTAAGCCTTTGCAGTTCAGTTGTGGTTGCAATTGTGCTAGCTGTCAGAACAAAATCTGTGCATAGTTCACTTAGGGGCTTTGACCTTAGGCAGTTTCTTCAGCCTGGACATCCTAACTCCTAAAGTCATTTACACACCTCACATACTCCCCTCACATGTTTCCCATTTATGAGGAAACATTTACTCATAAACACACACACCATTGACCCCAATGTAGTTAATATTCAATTGCTTATACATGGGAATTTACTTAAGAGGTGCTGGTTTAGGTTTTTATTTAAATGTTTATTTAAACACCTGCAGGAAACATAACATAACAAAACAAAAACAAAACAATGGGTGATTTCAGACGTTACGGGGCCTGTTGGCCCCGTACCGAAATCACCCAATTCCTTCTCCGCCGGGATCACCCCGTCACGCCGCAACAGACGTGCCGTGGGGATCCCGGCGGGGAATTGGGGAGGGGGAGGGGCCGCACGGTGCAACGTGCGGCCGCACAGCCCCGCCCCTCCACGCTCCACACTGCCCGCCCTCTGGGGAGATGGGCGGGTGGCGGGGCCAATGCAGCCGCCGCGTCGGGCCGGATTCGCCATGGCCTGGGATCCCACCGGTGATCCTGGGCCGTGGCGCCCGACCAGACGAGACGCCGGGGTTCACCCCGGCATGGGATTGCATTCGACATGCGGCAGCCTCCAGTCCCGCCACTTCGGCTGCTCACGTGTTGAATGCAATCCCATGCCATGGTAACATCTGGGGAAAAACATCTGTTTCCCCCAACAGACGTTACGCGATCACAGCCACCACATGGAATTGAGCGTGGTTCACTGTGATCTTGTAACGTCTGAAAATACCCAATGTTAACAAAGCAACAAAAATGATTAAACTATGCAATTTCTTTTTTTAAGGCTTCAAAATTAGGCAACTACGATGTTAGGCAGTCCAAGGTGTGATTAAAAAGTCCAAACTGTGTTTTTTTTGCCAAGTGTGTTTAAAATTTGTACGTGGTTTTTAATGGCTTTTGCCAAAAACACCATAAAAACACACTTACAATAATACCTATAACAAGTTTTACAATTAAACAATACCAAAAAAAAGTCATATATTATTTACAAAGAAACCTTAGGTGCACAGTAGGGACATGCGTTGTTAGTATTGATGAGAAGGTTGGTATATCCACGTTGTTGGATTAATTTACCAATCTTTTGACACGGATGATTTGACATTCCAAAGGTAGTTTACCAAAGGTCTGTATAACACAAAAGGTGGACACTAATTGCAAAATTTAAAAGGACAATGTTACCCCTACTTAGCACCGTGGTGTACATTTTACATCACAATATTTACAATTATAAAAGTCATTAAGAAAAAATACCCCCAATTCATGTTTTATTATTTGCTTGTAACACTGTTTGACTGGATGAGTAGCCAAAAGAGCAGGGACTTTTTAATGGGTTTTAAAGACAGCATAGGCTGAAAGTATTTGTAAAGATACAACAAAATGAGCATTTTTAAAAATAGGGTATTTTTTGGCACAATATCTTTAGCGCTTTGATTTAACTTTATATTTAAGTAATATTTCTGGTATGAGTTCTACTGGGCAATGTGCTGCAAGCCTGTTTTTTGGTTTTGGTTTTTGCCATACAATTTGATTATGGTTTCTGGATGGGTTATGTGGACACCCAGGAACTACTTCACTCATTCTAAGGGAATTTGTTACCACCCAAATTCTATTTCACACGCCATCTCTCCTAAATGCGATTGGAGAATTTTGGGATATAGAATAAATTTCACAGGCCACTGCAAATGGACCCATTGCATACTGGGGCACACCCCAACTTCAGCTAGGGATGTCCACATACTCATCCAAATATGTTTATTTCCATCCATTACCCTGTGCAAAACACTTTGGCAGCCAAGCACAACACTCTTTCAAAGTAATGTACTGAGAAATCTGGTTTAAAAATATTTTTTTATATTTAAAAACTACAAAATTCATGAATTGGGTCTGGATTTATGAAAGAACCCTTTTGAACTGGTTCCAGTGAACCCATTTTTGGTGTCAATGGGTATTTTCAGACTTTACAAGATAACGCTCAACCACAGTCAATACCCTGTGGTGGGGAATGGTTCCGTAACGTCTGTTGGGGAACCGAAATCCTCCCCCCCCTGATGTTTGCCACGGTCAATCGCGGTGGGGAATCACATTCACCATGCGATCGGCGGGACCGACGGGGCTGGCACCGATCGCGTGGTGAATGCAATTCCCCGCCGCGATGAAGGGGCCCGTCTCGTCTGGACAGAAACCATGACCTGGGCCATGGTCAATTTGGGTGGGCACTGTGGCCGCATTGGCTGCGGCGCCCACCCGTCTCCCCAGAGGGCAGGCGGGCAGCGTGGGAGCATGGGGGGGCGGGGCCGAGCAGCTGCACATTGCACTGCGCGGCCCCGCCCCCTCCCCGATTCCCCGCCGGGATCAGCCAGCATGTCTGTTGGATGTACCAGAGTGATCCTGGCGGGGAATCATTTGGGTGATACTGGGATGGGGCGAATGCCGCCCCGTCTCATCTGAAATCAGCCCTTGGGTGATTTCAGACATTATAAGATCATGCTCAACCACAGTGAATCACGGTCAATTCCACGGCGGGGCCAAAGCGCCCTGCATGTCTGTTTGGAGGCCGCCAGATGTTCACCACAGTCAATACCCACATGGGGTCAAAATCAACCACGCTTCCGGAGCTCCCAGCGGGACAATCTCCGAAAGCGTGATCAAAGAGATTCCCAACGGGAAACAGCAAAAATTAATGTCTGAATGGCAACCACCGGCCGGAACCAAAGAAAATGATTCCCAGCTGGGGACAAAGCATGCAGCATCGCTGCCAGGCAACCAGCAACAACACAGACCGGGGAGGGAGATTTAAAGGGCACACGACAGCAGCCGGGACACGCCGCCCCAGCGCCTTCCAGGTGCTTTGACCACGGCAACGCACGGGATCGGCGTAATGTCTGTTGTGCTGCCCCGGGCCATGATCCAGTGGTCCAATTCCCTGCTGTGGTCCCAGTCCTGTCATGTCTGTTCAGGGCTTTCCTTGACCACGGGGGGTGGTTGATCTGTTCACCCCCGCCGGGAATCCACTGTGGTGAATCGGGACTGCATAATGTCTGAACTCACCCCTTGAAAATCTATAAGATAAACAAGAGGTGATAAGACAGACAATACAATGTAAGGTCCTCTCCATCTGGAATGTAGAGTATGGGATTTTGTTTCCAACTTCAGGTACATGACCTGAGATCCCATCTTAATGTTTGGTTTTAAAGTTGAGTTGACAGGTTTTAATTAAACCTTATTATGTTTTTAACAGATTTCTTTAATTTGAGTTCTTTATTTATTTGCACTTTTGAAATGCTCTGAAATATTAGGCTCTCTTTTTAAATCCCATGTTAACCCCAATCTTATTTTGTTTTTAAATAAAATTTTATATGGACTTATCCCAATGTCAGATGTAGGAGAGCTTCTGAAAGCTGCAAGAATAAAAGACAAATTCTGGGCCCACTTGGTTTTAGAATTATAACATAACTTTAAAAAAAACAACAGCTACTGTTATAAAGGAACCAGGGCATATTTTTGGATACAAGTGATGTTAAAAGGGCGAGTGGAACAAACATGTTTTGCATTGGTTTTTCAAATGGTAGTAAGTGACCTTGTGCAATCAGCTAGGAGAGGTAAACTACAGGTCCAGATTCTCTCTCTCTCTCGCTCGCTGTGCCTTCACCGGACCCCCCCTCCCCCTATTTTATGTTTTCCCTTTTTGTATCCCGCCAGCCAGACCAGGGCTGTGTTTCAGCATTAGCTTGTGTGTGTGTGTATGTGTACCTTATTCTAGCCTTTGTACTGTTTTTATACAACAATAAACCTGTTTCAGTTCTATTGAACCTTTACAATTTGGGGAGGGTAACATAAACTGACTGTAGTGCGTGTCGTTCCTCAGGTTGATCCCTGGGACACGTGGGGACCTCTCATTTGACTAATTTGGCTAATTTTCCTAAATTAAAGAAACAAGTGGATATTGGGGTACTGATCACCCCACCCCCAATAATCACGCGTGGACTGAGGTCTCCCATTAACACAAAGATCACCAGGGCCTTAGTATTTTGCACAACAACTTATTATGGGGTAAAATAACTATTACACAATACAATACAAACAAACTAAATAAAAATAAAAATAAAAACAAAAATAAACATAACATGGGAGGCATCTATTATTCAAGTTGGACCATTTAATTAATAACACTATTGTACTGGGCAGTTGGGAAGGGGTTCCTGTCTTGGGCTTTGTGATACATTGTCAAGAGGTTTAAGGGGACATATTTTTTTTGGCAATGTTTATTTGCAATGACCCATAAATCTGTATAATGTATTTTGGGTTGGGACATCTTTTAGTGTGATTTGGTGTCCCTGGCCCTGTTGAATTAAGACAGTGCTCTTAGCTGGTTGTGAAACAACTGCCTTTTACACCTGCTTCCCCTTTAAATAATTTGCCAAGCCATCCGTTTGTGTCCCCTCTCTAGCAGCTGCTCAAAGGGAACTCTGCACTTGGCTATTGTGGAAGGGGCTGCCCAAGCCTCACTACGGTACCAACAAGATCTGGAACGGGGGTGAACTTTGCCTCCCATTCATAGATGCGACTCCCCTCCCCCTCCTTGTTTTCTTTGTTTTTTTATTAACCTAGTCTGCTTTAACATTTAATACAACTTCCTTATTTAGGCACAGACAAACTGATAAAAATCAAAACGAAACTTCAGCTTTCTGTTTTTCCAATGCCTGAATCATATACAAAGCTAAACTTCTTTTGCAATTTCACTATTACTTAAAACACATAAGCCACTTGCCTTTATTTAACTTCCTGTTCCTAACACTTAATCTGGTAGTGCCCGTCTCTTACATAGTCCATTGCTCTGTGCCACGACGACTAACACTATTTTATTTTTATTTTTTTCCCCGTCTCTCATTATTTCAACATTCATTTTGCCAACTCAACACGCATCTTTGGAAAACTGTTTTTCAAGAATACTTAATTCACTTTTCTCTGCAAAAGCAGGGTGTTTGTTTTTTTCTTTTTCATTTTCAAACCAACACCAAACAAACACAAACATAACTATATAAAATAATAGGTATCGGTAAACAAGTGGTGATGAAGAGATTATTTAAAAGGCACAAACCATTGTAGTTTGAATCACATTAGTCCACACTAACTGTGCACTTGAAAGTGGGGAACAATGTAGAGAACACTAATTGTTTAATTTTATTTCATGTTTACTTTTCTTACATCCTACCACTTGTTTTCCTTTTACATTACATAAATAAACGTACAACACTGAGTGACAAACAGTCATGGCATAAAATATACACATGCATAAATAAAAAAAACCTGTAGTTGGTTCCTTAATTTGTTGCCTTCCAAAACCTTCTTCTTGGTTTTGTGCAAAAATATTTGGCCTCTGCAAGGCTTAATTAATTACCTAAACAATTAATCTGTTTATGTACATTGGGTAACTTCCATAGTTAATTCATAAAACCTTTGTATAAAATTACATAATTAATTCATAAAACCAATCACTGAAGTTATATAAAAATTACCCTACATTTCCCCCCCCCCACTTAATAATGTAAAAACAGGAACAGTATCACCTTTGTAATGACTGTCTGTTCCTCTTTGAGATCAAATCATTTCAGAGTTCTGTTAAGCAGAAGCTGCTGCATTTTTTTTTACATAGTGTTACTTTTCCCCCCATCATATACTTGTATTAATTTTGAGTGCCCCCATATACCCCACAAAATTTAGTAAATTAATGTTTACACCAAAATTGAATTAGGGGAACCTTCTTTTCTGCCTCAATTACTTATATTTTATATGGGGGACTTTCTCTTTTGCCTTGGTCTGCACTTTTTTTCCTTACACTAACTGCGCCTTTTCTAAATTTACTTTTAAACCCTGTGTCCCTTATCAATTTTAATACCTCTTTTATAAGAGTTTGCACTTGTGCCTTAGTTTCCCCCAAACTAAAATGTCATTAACAGAATTCAAATAAATGGGACATTGTCCCATGAGTATTTTATCTCTTCCCATTTTTTAATTATTCTTTTTAATTCATTGGTATTAAATTGTCCATCCAATGCCAATTTTGCTATTCCCCAGGACAATTAGAAAGGATCTTTCCCTGGTCCTAGTTTTTTTGTTAATGTTTTGGCTTCTTTTGTACTTATTTCCTTTTTCACTACCGTCTGGGTTCCTGCTGGTTCTCCTCCTTCCTCTACTGGTATTGGTGTGGAAATTGATGTTTGTGTGACTACTGCTACTCCAAAAGGGTCACATTCATAGGGTATTTTCAGACGTTACGAGATCACGCTCAACCACAGTGAACCACGGTCAATCCTGCAGCGGGGCCAAAGTGTCCTGAATGTCTGTTCGGCGGCCACCAGATGTTCACCATGATAAATACCCACATGGGGTCAAAATCAACCACGTTTCCAGGACTCCCCGCTGGACAATCTCCGAAAGCGTGGTCAAAGAGATTCCCACTGGGAAACAACAAAAAGTAACATCTGGACGGCAATCACCGTCCGGAACCAAAGAAAATTATCCCAAGCCGGGGACAAAGCATGCAACGTCGCTGCCAGGCAACCAGCAACAACACAGCCACCGGAGGGAGATTTAAAGGGCAAACCGCAGCAGGGAAGCGTGGTGGGATGGAGCGAGGAGGGAGGCGGAAGAGAGCGGTGGGCGAGAGAGCGAGGGTGGAGGAGAAGGAGGCAGTGGCAGTGGCAGTGGTGGAGGGAGAGCAGGCGGAGGAGGGGGAGGCAGGGGTCGTGCTGAGGATGGAGGAGACGGAGGGACAACACCCGCAGCAGTCAGGACAGGATGCCCCGGGGACATCATCTGGACCGGGGGAGGAGGCACCCCGGAAATGGGCAAGGGAAAACAAGGGGAGGGGAAGAGGGGGCACAGGGGCACCAAGGGGGGGCAGGGGGCCAACCCGGGCTCCCGTCAGGGAGGGGGGGAAAGGGGGAGGACCGTGAGAGGGGCCAGAACCACACCCAACCATAACCCCCCCGCGTCCTGCAGACACAGAAACAGGCCCGGGCGGACGAGCCCCCGAAGGACACCAGCCCAGCCCAGGTGGAGAAGGAGGCAGCAGAAGAGGTGGTGGTGGAGGAGGAGGAGGATCCACAGGGGAGACAAGGGAGGAACTTCCCACCACAGAGGGGGCCAGTGGGGGCTGCAGGAGACCTGGGACTTCATACGGATCTGGGGGACCCTGGAATACCAGTTAGAGCTCGCACTCAACCAGCAGAACGAGCACGCCTACCAGGACATAGCGCGGGAAATGGAGGCAGCGGGGCACCATCACACCGTGTCACAGTGCTGCTCTAAGGCCAAGGAGCTGAAGAGGGGGTACAAGGCCATAAGGGACAACATTAGGCGGTCCAGCCACGGAGCCCAGACCGCCCCCTTCTATGATGCCCTGGAACAAATCCTGCACATGAAGGGCTCAATAGTCACCCCATGGCTCGTGGGGAGTGCAGTGGTCCAGGGTAGGGAATGGGCTGAGGTACCCTCTCCCCTCGCTGCCCCCCTGGTAGACACAAGCTCCAGGGCCCCGGACCCCCAGGAGGAACGCCCCGGGACCTCCAGCACCTACAGGCCCCCCCGGACAACAGCCCAGAGAGCACCCACCTCCAGGCCAGACAGACCGGCACCCTCATCACCCTCAGCCAGTGGTCCATGGGGGAGCATTCCCACACTGAAGGGCCAGCCTCGGACCAACATTAAGGGTAAGTGGGTGACTGGGAGGGGAGAGGGACTGGGCCCATGTGGGCAGGGGCCAAGGGGGGGATGGACGGGCTGGGGCCATCCCCAGCCCCCCAAAATCAAGGTGGGAAGGGGGCCCGGGGCCCGGTCGCCCAACCGCACACCCCCACACCAACAACCCTCCCTCTTTGCCCACAGGGCACGGAACACCCCAGCACCAGACCCAGGTGGGTGAGCAGGCAAGCACCCAGGAGCCCAGGCAGCAGGCGGAGGAACCAGGTGAGGCATGCGGTCCAGGTGGGAGGGCCCACTGGGGTGCCGAGAGGGGGTCCCGGGACAGTCGGAGGCAGTGGGAGAGGGGTGGGAAGGGGCCGGGTGACACACCCAGGGGGCCCTGGAGCCCCAGTACCATCCCAGGGCCGAGGGTGGCTCCCAGGGTGGTAGGCAACTCACCTTCCTGTACCCTACAGGGCAACCCCAACAGCCACTGTCCCCAGGGCCCGTGCCCCCAGCACAGCACATGAGGGAGCACCGGGCACGGGTCTGCCGGTGGAGGAAGGACAAGGCAGAGGATATCGTCCGGACCTCGGCGGAACAGGGGGAGAGGATGATAGCAGCTGTGGACCGGATGGAGGCGGCCATTGAGCGGTCCCTGGAGCAGGCGGAGGTGTGGGACATGCAGCTCCAGGCCAAGGTGTGCCTGGAGCGGAGGCGGGAGTGCCGGGAGCACAGCAGGCAGGTGGAAGTGCTCAGGCATCTGGAGCAGGCTATCACAGGGGTGGTGCGGGAGCACTCTGCCAAAATGGACAGGTCCCATGATATTGGGACCTCCTTGCTCTTGCACACGGGCACCATGTGTGCTTATGTGATGACAGTCGCCCCACCGGGCACCCTGCCTTCCCAGGGCCCCATGCTGGGCCCCTCGGCGCCCCCACCCCATCCCCAACCGCCCCAGCCACTCCCACGCCCGCAGGGGCTCCTGGTCCCCCCTGCCCTCTGGAGGGTGCAGCCACTAAGAGGGCCCCCCTGGGTCCAGGGCCCTCCCTCCCCCCAACCACCGCCCCCCCGCCGGCCCAGGAGGCAGCCCAGGACACTGCTGAGGACACAGACAGTGGGGGGGGGGAGGAGAGCTCACAGAGCTCTGTAGCAAACACTGGGCACTCAAGGGGACATCCCAGGAAACAGGGGGGAAGGGGTTGAAGGGGGAGGGCAGTGTGAGGTGGAGGGAAGTATGGGGAGTGGGACCCAGCTGGGGTGGAGGGAGAGGGGGCGGGTGCACATGTACACGCAGGTGAAATAAATTGTGGTTGCACTATATTGCCTCCCATGCCCATTATTGGGTGACAGGGGTGGTGTGGTGGAGTGCCAGATCGCCTCCCATGTAGGGGCCAGGCCAGGGAACCCCCGGGCCTGGGCCGGGTTGTTGCAGCCCTCACACCTCAGCCTCCTGGCTGATATGCCTGGCCAGGGCATCCCGGATGTGCTTGGCATAACGGTACTCCCTCGGGCTCTCAGCGTTCATGTACAGGGGCACCGGGACAGAGGGCCGGTTGGGCTCAGGGTATTCCAGGGCTGGCCCCTCAGTCTCGCACACGTAGTGCAGCACACAGCAGGCACCAATCACCAGGGCTGAGGTCTCCACAGTGTAGTCTAGCTGCCCAGCAAGGCTCCTCCAGCGCTGCTTGAGGACCCTGAAGGCTCGCTCCACCACGGTCCTGCTGGAGCACAGGTGGGTATTGTATAGCACCTCCGCAGGGTTGCATGCAACTGGGTACACCTTCATTAGCCACCGGGTGTGGGGATTGGCAGGGTCGCCCAGGATACAGGGGGGCATCGGTACCCCTTTGATCCAGGTCATCCCCATGTCTGCAAAGTCCCCCCGGAACATCCGGGCATAGAAGGGGGAGATGGTCATGATCCAGGAATCATGACTGCGGCCAGAGTTGCCCGTGAAGATGTCTATGAACTGGTCCGGTTAACCACAACCGCCTGCAGCTGCAATGAGTGATACCCGTGCCTGTTTACATACTCTGCAGCCTCCCCTGCGGAGGGGCGGAGGATCTCAATGTGGGTGCCGTCCATGGCACCCATGCAGTTGGGGAAGCCTCCAGCTGCGAATCCTGCCATCACGGTCCCCTGATCCACCAGCTGGATCGTTCTGTCCAGGAACACGCCCTCCACAGTCTCACACACATCCCGGAGGATACACGCAACAGTGCTCAGGTCAACCCCGAAGTGCTGGGAGATGGACCAGCAGGAGTCGGCCGTAGCTAGGGCCCAGACCCCTATAGCCACCCACTGGACCATG
Source organism: Sphenodon punctatus (assembly GCA_003113815.1). Taxonomy (NCBI): domain Eukaryota; kingdom Metazoa; phylum Chordata; class Lepidosauria; order Sphenodontia; family Sphenodontidae; genus Sphenodon; species Sphenodon punctatus. The sequence goes on from QEPC01010682.1 coordinate 2,653,804, forward strand.
AGGATGGGGGTCCTCATGCGGGTGTGCTGCCGCTCAAGCCAGGGCGTAAGGAGCTCAGCGAGCTGGAGCATGGTGAACTTGTCCATCATAAAGTGGGCCCTCCAGACTGCCTTGTCCCACTGGGGCCAGCGCCCTGGCCCACCAACCCGGTGCCCGCTCAGCGACCCATATCCACCTGTCAATGGGCATAGCGAGCAGGGCTGCCCGGTGCATGGTCTCCCTCCCCCATTGGAGGCGCCTGGCCGCCTCGCGGATCGCCACAGGCCGGGTTCAGCCCCAGATCACAGCCTGAGTTATTCTCCCTGTCTAGCTGGACCATGGCTGGTTGTGCATCCACCGGGATCCCGCTTCCCAGTCCCCATGGGGCCCCGCATAGCTGGACCTTCTGTGACACCATGTCCCTATGTGACCTGTGGCATACCCCATCCATGCAGCTGCTCCTGGGCTGCCCAGACAGCCAGTCGGGTGCTTATGCGAGCCTGAGCTCTGGTCTTCACTACTTTGGCTATGAGGCGAGCGCTCATGATTGCTGGCTGCATGTGGAGACTCAGGGGCTGGTTCCCTTCCCTGATGGGTGCATCCCGGAGATGAGGTGCTCTCATGTGGCCTGGTCTGCGGCTGAGACCGTGTCTGCACTGTCTGTGTGCAGCCTGGCCACCTACACAATCTGACTTGCGGAGGGGGGGCCTGTCTTGGCCATGTCCTACTTTGGCTGTGTTCATGGGGCCCGTGGGTAGCAGCGCTCTCGTGGGGCGGTGTATCACTGGCTGTTAGAGCTGGGACAGCTTCCGTGGCCCCCTGTTGTTGACTGCTGAGTGTCTGAGCCTACCATGATGGAGCTGTCAGCGCTGTTGGGCATGTGGTCCCATTTGGATGTGCAGTTGGGGCTATCCATGTAGGATCCCTTTGAGGCCTACTACCTGATCGCCCACCACATGTCCTTGTTGGGGTACTGCTGGGGCATGATCCATTGGCCCCACCTGGTTCATCAGGCAGGGCCCCTGGGCCCATTGTGGCCCCCAGCAGCTAGCTGTAAGTCCCGGTGTGCCTCCCGGCCCCCCAGTTGCCTGCCTCCATGTGGGCTCCTGCCCCTGCCCGGGGGCTGGTTTCTGCTGGCTGCTCCCTCCCTGATGCCTCTGCCATGCTGCTGTGCTGCCTGCTTCCCAGTGTGCTGCTGCCCCTGCCTGTGGCTCCAGGCCCCACCCCCCATCTGCCTCCGCACCCGGTGTTCCCCTCCATGTTTGCCTTCCCTGGTGCCTGGGTCCAGCTCTCTGCATGGCTTCACCAACCTGCCTGTGTCCAGCAGACTGTCTCCACCCAGTGCACCCACCAGCGCTGCCACCGGCGGTCCCAGCCCCCCCCCTTGGGTGCCTGTGTGACCTCAGGGTTCTGGGGCCCCTGGACTGCCCCTCCTGCCTTCCTCTGGGTGTGTGTGCATCCTTGGACCTGCTGTGCTGCACCAGCTTTTAAAAACCTCCTTTTTTTCTACCCTTCTATATTTCCTTCTCTGCATTCTCTCGCCTTTTCCTTTCCTCCTCATTCTTCCTTATCCTTCTTTATTTCCTATCAAGATCAATGTCATTGCTGCATCTTTAACCTCCTCTTTTCCTGGTTTTTCTGTTTGCATATACATTTCAAACGTACATTCTACATCATTCATATTTTCACCTCTTTCATTGTTAATTCTTTGGCTTCCCAGGATTTTTTCTTTATTTCCAAAACTTTGTACAAAGCAGCTAATGGTTTCTCTTTCTTTATTGGCAGCTGAGCTCTGGCTGCATTCAAAGTCATTGTTACTTCAATAGGTTTCTCCTCAAATGTTCTGCTCTTAAACATTGTCAAAATGTTATGCCAATTTCCCCTAAAATTTAAAATATGCCTTCTAAATCAACTTCTCTTAAAATTATGTCTTCCTTGTTTTATTTTAAAAATGCTCGAGTTAAAAAAATTTGAGCCCTGAAGTTGATCAGACTTCAGGCCAACAAAGGGTGATTTCAGATGTGACGGGGCGCCTATTGTCCCTTTCACGAAATCACCTTTTGATTCCCAGCCGGAATAAAAAAAGTCACGTTGAACAGACGTGCCAACTGATTCTGGTGGGGAATCGGGGGGGGGGGGGTCCTGCATGGCGCAACATGCGGCCGCACAGTCCCCCCCACGCCCTCCCAGATGCCCACCCTCCTGGAGATTCTGACCCGGGGTCTGGGCCACGGCCCGGAATCAGTGGCGGTAACAGACGTTACCTTCTGCCGATTCCCAGTCATGGTTCAATTAACCATGCTTTCAGGGATGGTGCCCGGACCATCCTCGAAAGCATGGTTATTTTGCTCACCGCCGGTGGTTCACTGTGGTGAACATCTGGCAGCGAGCAACCAAATGTTACAGGACCATCTACCACCACGGGGGATTCACCATGGTTGAGTGTGATATCGTAACGTCTGAAAATACCCAAAGTTTAAGCATTTATAACTTATTACTCTAAAATCCTTAATCTATGTTATTACCTAACCTCATACTCACTTTCATGCATACATTATCCCTATCACACCTAAATGGGCATCCTTCTGTTTTTTATTCTAACACTTAGACGGGCTTCCCCTCTGCCTTTAATTCATAGTTAAAAGCTGCTACTTTTAAAGTCTTTGAGTCTTCCACCCAAATTGAAATGCTGCTAGTTAAGAGCTACCACTCTCAAGATCTTTGAGCTTTCCACTCAGATTTGTTAAAAGCTACCACTTTTAAAGTTTAAAGTCGCCTATCTCAAAACCTCAGAATCTCCACAGTATCCTGAATACTGGATACTGGGAATACACCTTTTGGGGTTGTTAAGTGTCCACACTACAAGTGTGTTACAAGCTTTCTTAAACACTCACACAAAGGGAAGAAAGTCCGTTTCCTTACAGAGTGTCAAACAGGCAGCTAACTGTAGGATTCGACTCATGCAGGGAAAGGGAAAGTTTTATGCAGTCACATCTGTGGGATACATGAGGTTCCACCAGGCCCCCTTGCGTTCGAAACCACCCAATATAGGATGGCCTCGGGGCGGCTGACCCTGGCTTAAGTTTTAGTTCTATTCCACGGTTATTAACATTCACACATTCACCCAACCAATGTTATAATGTTCTTTTAGATACTGTGGTCAGTTCAAGAGATCAGAGATAGATTGGAAATATATTGGCAAACCTTTTAGCTTTATTTAATACAAAGTTATATCATTGCAACATTCATTCATTCATCCATCCTTTTATACTTTACCTATCCTCCTGTCAGGGTGGCCAACCCGTAACAGAGGTGATGGGGTCGCCGGGACCGGTCCATTGATGTTGGGTGGTACCACGAACTGATGTTGCAGGCGTCCGGGTTCCAAAGGACATCAGTCCAATATTGATAGGTCTCCGGTCACATAGGCCATGCATATGTTGTTGCTAGGTAGAGTTGACTCTCCCATGCCCTATATCATGTGAGTCATTCAGACAAGGATGCATCTGGCATTTGTGGTTACCATCCTAACTGGTTGATCTTTGGCCCATTTCACAAATGTCTGTTTTTAGCCATTTGCCCAGAACTGTTGCGTAAGCAATAAAAGTTCCAAAATAAAGCTGTGCTTGCAAGTCTTGTGTAAGCCTTTGCAGTTCAGTTGTGGTTGCAATTGTGCAAGTTGTCAGAACAAAATCTGTGCATAGTTCACTTAGGGGCTTTGACCTTAGGCAGTTTCTTCAGCCTGGGCATCCTAAAGTCATTTACACGCCTCACTCTATCAAAGCAAAAATAAAATAAAATTGTCCTTCAATAAAATGGAAGAGTACTTCAAATGAGGTAAACAGGAATGATCACAGACATTGAAAGAGAAAGTGTAAAACCATGATAAGACAGGCCAAGAGAGAATTTGAGGAACAACTTGCTAAGGATACCAAATCCAATAGCCATTCCCCCCCAGCTTGATACATCAGAGGCAGGAAGTCTGCTAGAGAGGCAATTGGTTCGCTAGATGATCAGGGAACAAAGGGGATGCTCAAAGGTGACAAGGCAATTGCTGAGAAACTAAATCAGTTCTTTGCATCAGTTTTTACTGCAGAGGATGTTGGGGCAATACCCACACCAGAACTATTTTTTGTTGGTGAGGAATCTGAGGAATTATCTGAAATTAGCATCATACCAGAAGAGGTTTTAGTGCATATTGATAATTTAAACAGTAGCAAGTGCCCCGGGCCTGATGGTATTCATCCAAGGGTACTGAAAGAACTCAAATTTGAAATTGCTGAACTAGTATTAGTAATATGTAACTTATTGCTAAAATCCTCCTCTAATCTGGAAAAGGAGGTAAAGAGTGAGGTGGCTAATTTTGCAAAAGACACCAAATTATTCAAGACTGTTAAGACCCAGGCAGATTTTGAGGAACTAGAGAGGAATCTTAGACAGATAGGTGAATGGGCAATAAAATGGCAAATGAAATTCAATGTTGATAAATGCACGGTGATGCACATAGGGAAAAATAATCCTCACTTTACATACACAATGCTAGGTTCTGATCTGGGTGTAATCACTCAGGAGAAGAATTTGGGCCACTTTCAGACATTACTGAGAAGACAGGAAAACTTCCATGAATGAAATCATGGCTTAGTTCTCATGGGAATTAGCACATGTGGGAATTCACTATTCCGCTTTTATCGCCCAAGTACACTTGCGCATGACTGGGGGATCCCCAATGTAGTTTTTACAATGATGGGTGTTCTTGTGGGATAAAAGCAGAATAGCAGCAAATGTATTCCATGTGCACAAATTCCCATGAGAACAGAGCCGTGATTGCATTCATGGAAGTTTCCCTGCCTCCCCAGTAACATGTGAAAGTGGCATTAGAGTCATTGTGGGTAGTTCCTTGAAGACATCAGCTTAGTGTGTGGCAGCAATCAAACAGGCAAACCGAATGCTAGGCATTACTGCGAAAGAAATAGAAAATAAAAGGGAAAATATAATGCTGCTGTATACATTTTTTGTATGACCCCACAGTTGTGTGCAGTTCTGGTTGCTCCATCTCAGGAAAGATACAATAGAATTGGAAATAGTTCAGAGAAGGGCACTAAGGATGACAGAAGGTATGGAATGACTTCCATATGAGGAGAGGCTCAACAGGTTAAGGCTGTTTAGCTTAGTGTAGAGTCAATTAAGGTGTGGTATGATAGAAGACTATAAAATCATGAGCAGTGTAGAAAAAGTAAATAGAGAACAGTTGTTTGCCCTTTCTCACAATAAGAGAACAAGGGGACACTCTGAAGTTAAATGGTGGCAGGTTTAAAAGAAACAAAAGGAAGTTCTTTTTCATTCACTGGACAATACTATTGTGGAACTTGTTGCCAGAGCAGGCAGTGAAAACCAGCACCATAACTAGCTTAAAAACACTAGAAAAATTCTTAGAAAACAAGAGTCATAATCATAAAAGCTTACTAACTGGGGCTTTAACCCCTGGCTACCGATAGCTGGGGTGGTTAGCAGAAGATGGGTCGCACATCCATGAACTGTACTTGACTTCTCTTGAGTTTTGCAGCTGGCCATTCTCAGAGACAGGATGCTGGGCTCGATGGACCATGAATCCAACCCAGTACGATACTTCTTATGTTCTTATGACTGATCAGGGTTCTGTAGGAGGCTACTTTCTCTTAATACCAATAGCTACATAAAAGTCAGTGTGTCTAATGCTACTCTGCCTTCAGAGAGTGACAGGGTCAAGAGCCTTGAACTCTGAGAGACAGCAGTGTGAAAATATTAACAGCAGTCTGCTGGTGCCAAAAACATTATGAATGCATCTAAGAAAAAGTCTTTACTTTGCAAGCAGTCTCTAACTCCTGACACATTCTAACTATCACTGAACTGAGTAAAGTGTCACTTTAATGTTTTTAATTCTCAGGAAGAATTGATTTCTTCAGGTGTTTCCTAGCACTCCTCTGCTACAATTCAATATGCCCATTCCTCCAGTGCTATCACTATATGGGATTACTGTCTATAAACTCTATTTTCAATATGAACTCGTGTGGATATGTCACTTGGAAATTGTGTGGGGAAAATACTTTGCAGTTTAATCTGAGGACTAGCCTGCTTGTGTACCCACAGCCTTTCACTTACTTATACCAAATCGGCACCATCATAATTCCATGTACTTCTACAGAGGGTGAAAACAGACATGATGCTAACCACCCTTTAACCACCCTTGGTGGTCATTTATGCATGTTTCAGGGCTGCATAGGGCACCAATACAGCCTTGCAACATGCATAAATAACCACCAAGGGTGGTTAAAGGGTGGCTAGTGTCATGTCTATTTTCACCCAGAATCACTTCTGGTTTATGGCTCATCGTTCGACAGGGGAGCAAATTTTTATCCTGCATCACTTAATGAATAAGTATCAGAGACAAAAGAGCAAATTGTTCATAGCATTCGTCGATTTGTCTGCAGTGTTCGATACGGTATGCAGAGCTGAACTTTGGAATGATTTAGCCCGCCTTAAGGCTGACCTGCGGCTGATAGCCTTGATTAGAGCCTTATATTCAGATACCCTTTTATGGGTTAGAATGCCTCCAGAGGGGGGACTGTCAGATTACGTTCGAACCTCCCGGGGTGTCAGGCAGGGTTGCCTGCTTGCTCCCCTGTTGTTCAACATATATGTGAACTCGTTGATAGTAGAGCATCGAGATGTGGAAAGGTATCACTCGCCTAACATCGGGGGGCGGAAGTTGTTTCTTCTGATGTATGCGGATGACACCGTCCTCATCTCCCTTTCAAGGGTGGGACTTCTTAGAGCATTGTGGGATTTTGAGGACAGGTGTGGTTTGAAACACCTTAAAATAAACTATGGGAAAACAAAACCTATGGTCGTAGGTGCTCGGTATAAGAAGTATTATTGGCACCTACGGGAGAGACATTTAGAACAGGTTCGGAATTATAAGTACTTGGGGGTTAGGATGGCGGCGAATTGTTCTTGGCAGCCCCAGGTTTGGGCTGCTAGGGAAGTGGCAGGACTGGAGGCAATGGCCATTATACGCTTTTTTTACTCCCATGGCCAGACGGCAGTTAAAATGGCCTGACAGATTTTGGAGGCAAAGGTCCTCTCACGTCTGTTGTATGGGTCTCATGTTTGGAGAACGGATGTTGATGTATTACGGCTTCTCCAACCTATTATTACTCAATTTTGGAGAAGAATACTTAGGTGCCCACAGTCTACAAGTATGTCCATTATATTAACGGAAATAGGATGCCCTTCTTTGACTGCCTTAGTGGATCAAAGACTTTTAGCATTTTGGGCTAAATTGCATGATACGCCAGAGGGGACACTACTTGATCGAATGTGGACCGAAAAGGTTATGGAGGAAGTGGGGTGTGACCCCTGGCACTTGGGGGTGCTTAGCCGCTTGGGGTGACTCAGCTTTTCCGAGCTTTATTTTAAGAATGCCACTAGTAGGCAAGTTGTAAGGCTATTAAAATCACGTATTTTGGACAACAGCTGAGGGCCGTGTCTTCAACATCTAGGTTGGCACCATTTTATAAATACATTATGCCTCCCCGGACTGGAGTCTCGTACTTATACTCCTATATGGAGCCTAGTTTGAAATATAGGTTTAGTACCCTTAGGTTACATACGTTAAAAACGGTGGTACTCACAGGGCATTATCAGGGGACCCCAATGGAAGAGAGGTGTTGTCCTTGTGGGAGAGAGATAGAGGATCTTGATCACTATCTCCTAAGGTGCCCCCTGTATGACCATCTCCGTTCTAAGTTATGGGCGAGTATAGGGATAGGGGAAGGTTGGGCAACAAATAGACAGCTTATTTGCCTGCTTGGTGATCAGAACCCCTACAGGACCAAACAGGTGGCCATCTTTGCTGAAAGATGTGCCACTGTGCGGTCAAAGTGTATGCAATAGGAGGAGATTGGGGGTTGAGTCTGTGCATGGTATGCATAATATAGGATGCTATAGAATGTTTCATATGTATGAATTTGTCTAATTTAATGGATGTATTGACCATGTGGTTTCATATAAGAAAGTTGTCTACTATTATATGATTATTGCCCAACCATGGTCAGATGATCTAGATTGAACCCTGTGGTCACATGTTTATTTATTGTTAAGATTACTTGTGCAGGGCTCGAGTGTTGCCACCACAAGCCTTGGGAAGGGCAAGGTAAATCTTATATATGTTCAGAATTTGAGCAGGGGTTGAGTGTTACCACCATAAGCCCAGGAAGGGCAAGGCAAGTTTTGGGATGTTATATAAGAACATTTTAGTCACACTTTTTGATGCCCGGTTCCAACAGTGGTATATGTGGCAAACTGGAATTCAATTTTCTTCCAGGGCTTATGTATGAACAATTAGTGAAATTGCACCTAGTAGGTTGTATTAAAGTTTTTAATATATATATTTGATTTCTGTTTTGTTGTATGGTTATTATATTTTGTTATATTGCTATTGTGAATTGTATTATGAAGTCTCGTGCTGAGTTTTATGATTTGTTATGGCCTGATGGCTAAAACAATAAACTATTTATATATGTAAACTTCTGGTTTATGGAGCAAAGCTGAGGAGGGGTGTGGCCTGATTGGCCCTGTGGAAGGTCTTATGGCCAATACTGGGCCCTGGCAAGCAGGAACCAATGGTGCTGCAGACCCAGCTACTGAGCCCAGGATTGCAAGACACTGGTTTGAGCCTGCATCCTTACACAGTAGTTCTTGGGGCTACTTGCCCTTAACACCAACATAACCCAACTCCTTTCCTGTAAAATGTATTAGACCTTACTTAATGTCAAGGAGGAAAGGGCTGGCAGACAGCATCTGCAGTCCTGACTGTGATTCATTGGAATACTGCAGCAGAATTTTTAGTTTAACACAGAGCTCTGAAAAAAATTCTTCAGAGCAGTGCATCAGGAATACTTTAGAAAGCTGATTGTCATAAAGTGAGACCTGAAGCCTGCCCTTGCTTCCTTTTGACTGCATTTTTATTTATTTTCTCATGCAAATAAAAGACATTGCATAGTCACATGACTGGACAGGTTCTGAACTACACATGCAAAAGAAGAGACTCAAATCTCTACCCTACAATTTAAAAATTGAATTTTGGAAGCATATAGGCCCCTTAACAAAATACGTATTCTGTATCAGTGGAAATCCACTAAGCATTTGTACTTGTGTAGAAACACTAGGGTTTAATATGGGCAGCAGCCACTATGTTGCAAATGGTTTGCATATGCATGAGCCGCTTGCAACCTATTGTTTAGAGATGGCAGAGGAATACATACACATTGTATTAGAACTAACATAGCCACTGAGAAAAACTGCATATTATTAAAAAAAAGCCAATCTTTCTTTAGAATTCAGCTAAAGGTGCTAAGTGAAAAACATCATGCTTACCAATCACAACATTTATTTGTAGAAGTAATCATGGGTAAGAACAAACGTGCAGCCACATGAGCAGCTGCACATCCTGGGGAGGGAGAGCAGTCACCCCGGACAGATCAGGATGGAGGACGGAATATAAGTTCCCCCGGAGGGGGGGGGGAGCAGGGAGTGATGTGTGGCCGGCCGGCTCCACCCCCATGCTCCAGCTGGCACCCTGCCCCCACTATGATGGGCAGCCATAGCTGGCTGCCATGGCAACACCACACACACGCACCGGGTTGGGGTGGCATGCAAGCCCCTAGCATTTGGCTAGCATGAGGACTCCCTTTCCCCTCTGTTGTTTCTATTTTCAGAAAAGAAAAGCTTCTCAAATAGGAGTGTCAGTAAATATCAACCTTTAGTCCCTGAATCTCCGAGAGGATGTAAACTATCTAGTACGACTAGACAAAACAGAAATCGTCTAGCCCAGGTGTCAAGTATTGGCGGTTGTGGAAGAGAATAGCCTCTCCCAGTCATGAAATCTTGTGCACGTACTACAGCTAATGAACTGAAGTCTATGTATTCAAGCAGTTGTATTCCTATGTCATTCCTGAGACTGCTGCCTATCTTTTCTACTGGAACTGCGTTACATTTGAATCCAAATGCATATTATGAGAGCACTTTATTGATTTACATTCTGTAAGCTGCCTAATTGCTTTATGTAATGCTAACCACTCTCACTACATTTATCATTCTTGATGCGTAAATCTCCCTGCAGCCTATTTTTGGCTGCATGGGTGGTATATTTGTTCTTGCTGACTCAGGCTTGCATCTGAAGCCTGAAATTAAGAATCATAATTACTTTCCCCACCAGACCTCATGACTGTTCTATGAAAAGCCTTGTACTAACAATGCATTGAGACCATAGTCCTCTGGCATCTGACAAACCAAGGCTTTGCTAAACATGTGGAGCACTGGGAATGTTGGCACCTGAGCTGACCCACCCATGGGCTCAATGTGGTGACCTTCTGGGGCTTCTGTAGGACCCTTTCGGTGTCATCCACAGAAAGCCAAGTGAGGTCAGACAAGTTCCCACCGCACCCCTGACTACCAGTTCTCACCAATCTTGATGCAAGTCCCAGGAACGTGTGGTGCAGGTGGGGCACAACAGCTCTGTTCCCATTACCTGGCTAGTAGAGAACAGCAGCACTCTTCCTGCCCACATTGCCCTCCCCCTGTGGGGGATGTTAGGTGCAGCCACACAAGATGGCTTGGGCAGGCTACCATGCCTTTGGCAGTCCAACCTGCTCTGGGCAGCTGAACCACATGATGCAGTGCATTTTGTGGCTGGTGGCTGCCGGATGCGCCCCCCCTCCCCCGCATGATTTTGATTTCATTTGATTTTTTATTTATATCCCACTCTCAGCTCGAGGCGGCTTATGAATCAGCTCGAGGCGGCTTACAAGTCAAACAGGCAGAGGTCCTACACAGAGGACCCCGCAACCCAGTACAAAATTAACATAAGTCCTACACAGAGGACCACTAATCACAATATAATAATCAAACCCTCCCCCTTCCACTACCAAAAAATAATCTAGAGCACAAGCCTATGCAGAGGCATCCCAAATCATTATACATAATACAACCCCCCTATAATAAGATAATACAATATACTATTCAATAATCAGTAGCAACCCACACACATATTATCAATTTATATGTTGCTGGCCCAACAATCACTCATGCCATTTCCCTGACACCCAGGGAACAGCAGCAATTAACTTTTTCCTCCCTCACCTGCTGCCACCAGGTGAGGCCACTCAACTCCACCTCCCTCTCACTGAGGGGAAATGTTCTCACCACTTGTGCCAGCAACAACTTTACAACACCCCTCCAATACAATACCCCCTCCACCTTCGCCTCAGGGCCCTGCCGAAGCACGTGCCTCTGGCACGTGCCTCTGACCACCCCCAGTGATATGGGGAGTGGCCCAGGAAAGTTCCTCCCCCGGCCCCACCCCCACAAGGGTGGGGGTAGGGAACGAGCAGGGAATCACACACACCCCAACAGCCCACACTAGGCCCCTCTCCCCTCCAACCGCATACCAACACAGTCCATGGGGGAAGGGGTGTCACCGGGAGGCGAGAAACACTCACTCGTTGGTATACACGTGCTACCGAGGCTTGCCCTGGCCTGGGAGGGTACTAGGGAGGATTCAATGCCCATCAGGATAGACTGGTGGCCTTTACCTCTCGAGGAGAGAACAGGCCTCTATCATCATAGGGTGCTCGAGACACAGGGAAGCCAAGGTCCGCCCCAAGGGACACACTCATCACACACACCCGGGAGCGTGGGGGGCAGGTGCGTCTCACCTTGGAGGACGTTGGGGGCGCTGACCCCCCAAGCACCCCGCCAGGCGCCGCGCCGCCGCTCTAGTGGGGAAAAAAACAAACCCCTCCCCACCGCTTCCCCGCTGCCCGCAGCAGCCTCTGCTTGCCTTTGCTTCAGAGCGGAGGCTGCTGCAGCACTGTGGTCAATTTCATGTCAGTTTCACACTGAAACTGACCGCAGCGCCGCTGCAGCAGCCTCCCCTCTGATTGCAAAGGCAAGGCAGAGGCTACTGCGGCTTTACTTCTCTTCTGGGAGTGGGTCCCAGAAGGCTCCAGAGGAATGGGTCCCAGAAGGCTCAAAAATCAGCCGCTCAAAGCGTTTTCCTATGGAAAACGTGATTGGGGCGGCTGAGCTCCTCCGTCCACAGCACGTATGGGACGTGCTGTGGAGGGAGTGGCTACAGCCTTCCATTTTTCTCAATGGGTTCAATGGAAGATCTCACCAGGGCGGTCGGGCTGACAGCCCTGGCGAGATAGCTTGGCGGGGGACAGAGGAAGGGGGAGCAGCGCGCATGCGTGCTTCCTCCCTGCCTCATGTCCCCCAAGAGAGAGACTCCTGCGCTGCTGCTCCTCCTGCCTCCAATTCCAGAGAGAGACTCAGAGAGCAGGTAAGCTTAGACCCTTCCCTCCCCCACCCTGTACCCAGCCTCCCCACCCCGGGGGGGATGGGTGTGGAGGGGGGTCCCCCTCCCCCCACCCCTCCCCCCACCACCCCCTAGCTAGGCTGAGCCTGTTCCCCCCCATCCTGCATCCTCCCCCAGCTGCATCCCACCCCTAGGCTCTTCCCCCCACCCCCGCACCCACCCCCCACCCTGCTGCATCCCACCCCTAGGCTCTTC
>QEPC01010682.1:2676089-2734837 GCA_003113815.1 Sphenodon punctatus
CGGGGCTATTTTCTTTGTTGGGGGTGTATCTCCCTGCGGCCTGTCCCGAGTCCTTCCTGCGCACCTCCCTATCCCCTGAGCCCTACTGTGCAGCGTGACAGCACCCACACCCACCATCCATCCCACCCCTAGGCTGTTCCCCACCCTGCATCCCATCCCTAGGCTGTTCCCCCACCCCACCCCGCACCCCACCCTGCAACAGACTGTTTTCTCCCATCTGATGTTAATCCTGGGAACTCCTGGCTGCTGGGTTGTGCCAGTGTTTTGCCAGTGTTTCCCTGTGTTTGGGGTTTATACATTCATTTTAAGCTTGATGTGCATTTTAGACTGTGTTTTCTTCCATCTGATGTTAACCCTGGGAACTCCTTGCTGCTGGGTTATGCCCTGGCTCTGCCTACCATTGCCCTGGCTCCGTCCACTGGCTCGCCGGCCTTACTGCCCCTCCAAACTAAAAAGCCACCAGCCACCCCTGCTGTGGACGGAGGAGTTCAGCCGCCCAAATTGTGTTTTCCATAGGAAAATGCTTTGGGCGGCTGAGCAGCTGAGCCCTTTTTGTCACTTCGGGGACCCACTCCCAGCGTGGGTGGGTCCCTGAAGAGAGAACACAGTGACAGCTACAGCAACCTCTGCAGCAGTTCAGAGGCTACTGTAGCTGTCATAAGCAGCACCGTTTTTTGTTTTTGTTTTTCTTTAAAGAAAAGTTTCGGCGCCGGTGGCCTTTGGGGGGGCACTGCCCCGAACTCCCAGCAGAGGGAGCCGCCAGTGGTTCTTATTATTTGCCTCAGTGAACTATTCTTATGTTATCTATATATACACAAGTTTGGGGACCCATTGTTTATTGGGAGAAGCCTCGCTTAGAGGACTGGGCTGGCTGAAGGGGATTGGAGCAGGCCAGGCTTAAAAATCCCATAGTGCCAGCACTGTGTTGAAGGCCAGGAACTGAGGACTATTAAATGCTTGCAGGTATATGTGGGTGTTCTACAAGAGCTAATTCCCTATAGAATGGATTTGGCATGCACTAATTAGGGGGCAAGGATATGAGCCTCCCATGTAGTTCTTTTGGCTTCCCCAGGCATGCCTGAGCCCAGGTGTGCTGCATCCAGGCACTGTCCTTGCTACTTAAGTGCCTGGGCTGTGGCTAGCACCTGCGCTTCACCTGCTGGTGCTACCCCTCAAAGAGTCCGTCACTCAAGTAGCCTGCTCCTTGCTACATATATCCCGCCTTTGGGAGATGGGGCTACTCAAAAGTAGACCCATCTTACTACAGCATAAATAGCAGGGTACAGGCAAGCACAAAACTCAGAATCCAACAAACAACCATGTAATATATACATACATACATACATAATAAGGGTCCCTGGAGCAATCCCGATGTTGGTTTCTCTTTACCGTCCTCCTGTTCCCATACCTCATTCAGCTTACTCCATACATTATACATTTGAGTCCCTGGAGTATCCCACCCCAAGGTTACCCCTCATGCTGTGGCTCTTTTGGGCATATTGGAGCACTGGCTTGTCTGTTCTCCTGCCTATCCTGCTTTTGGGTTCCTGGGACGACCCCTTTGAGGGACCCCTTTGTCCATGACCTCTTAGCCTATGGTTCAGGATATAGGTTCATTTGTCCTCCTGTACCCCATGCTTTAGCAGATCCACCACATGCCCAAGTTGGTTAGGGGTTCCCATCAGGCACCCCATATTTGTTTGGGGCTCTCACCAGATGCTCTAGCTGTTACTGATGCTGCTGCAGCAGCTCCTGTTCCAGCTGCATTATCTTTACCAATGCAGTCTGTTTAGACATGGTTGACACCAAGTCCTTCATGTTGAGACAACTCTCCACCTTTGCACCTAATCCTGTGAGGGTTCGTAGGACCTGTGAACCCTCCTCCTCTGCTTTCAGGGTAAGAACATAAAAAAGTGCCATACTGGGTCAGACCAATGGTCCATTGAGCCCATCACCTGTCTCCAATAGTGACCAATCTCTGTCACCTGGAGAAAGTACCCAACAGGTCATTACGGGGCAATCCTTTCCCTGTTGTTCACTCCCAGCTCCCAAAAGTGAGAGACTACATTCCCCAAACCTACCTTGCTAAAACTGCCAACGGACCTATCCTCCAGAAATTTGTCCAACCCTTTCTTAAACAAATTCCACAACTTAATTGTGCATTGAGTGAAAAAATACTTTTATTTGTTTTAAGTCTGCTACCTGTTCGTTTCATGGAGTGTCCCCTAGTACTGTTTGATAGGGTAAATAACCATTCCCTATTTAATTGTTCTACATCACTCATGATTTTATAAATTTCTATCATATCCCCTCTGTCGTCTCTTCTCCAAGCTGAAGAGCCCCAAACTATCCAGCCTCTTTTCATAAGGGAGTTGTTCCATACCTCTTATCATTTTGTTGATACAAATCTTTGTACCTTTTCTATTTATATTATCTCTTTTTTGAGGCAACCAGAACTGCGCACAACACACAACATTCAAGGTGTGATCACACCATAGATTTATATAGTGGCATTATGATATTCTCTGTTCTCTATCCCTTTATTAATAATTCCTAACATTGTTTGCTTTTTTGACCACTGCTGCACACTGAGCAGAGGACTTCATTGTATTGCCCACAATGACTCCAAGGTCCTTTTCCTGAGTAGTAACTTCTAATTTAGAAACCACCATTGTGTACATAAAATTTGGATTACTCTTCCCTATGTGCGTCACTTTGCACTTGTCCACATTAAATTTCAGCTGCCGTTTAGAAGCCCAGTCATCCAAGTCTAGTAAGATCCACTTGCAATTCTTCAGTCCACTTGTTCTAACTACCTTGAATAACTCTGTCGTCTGCAAATTTGATAACCTTATTCCCCTTTCCAGATCTTTAATGAATACATTAATCAACACTGGTTTCAGTACAGATCCCTGGGCACTCCACTATTTACTTCTCTGGTCAGTTTTCACAATGGATTTAGTCCTACTCTTTGCTTATATAAGGATATAAGGATCTGCCTGAGTTAGACTAATGGTCCATCTTAGCCCTGTATCGTATTGTCACAACCCGACATGGCATCAGGGTTTCAATTCCGGGTCTCTGGTAGAGGCCTCACCCAGGCATGCTACCAGAGTTCCTGAATCAGAGATGCTGGGGATGAACATGTGACCTTATACTGTCAAAGCATGCACTCTACCACCTGAGCCACAGCCCACCCCATCCAATACACAAGAGGACACTACCTCCTGTCCCATGACTTTGTAATTTCCTCAAGCGTCTCTCATGAGGGACCTTATCAAATGCTTTCTGAAAATCCAGATACACTATTATCAACCGGTTTCAGTTGTGTTCCCTGGCTCTTTGTCTTGGACTGTATTACAAGTTTGAAAATGAATTTATTTATGAGCTAGTAGGGATATATGGGTTCTGGTTTTTGTTTTTTTTACCCTGTTTTTAGTTATTTGTGAAATCTGAGTTGTTTGTTGTAAAATATTTATTCTTATATTTGCATTTTGTATTATATGCTTTTTGTTACGTTGGCCATGGCGAAATGCCCGTGCCTAAATAAATTTTACTTTACTTACTTACTATATCAACCAGCTCCCCCTTATCCACATGCTTGTTCACACCCTCAAAAAATTCCAATAGCTTAGTGAGGCACAACTTCCCTTTGCTAAATCCATATTGACTGTTCACCATTAAGCCATCTTTATCAATATGCCCCATGATTCTGTTTTTAATAATAGTTTTCACCATTTTGCCTGGCACAGATGTCTGTAGTTTCCAGGATCGCCTCTGGAGCCCTTTGTAAATATTGACTTTACATTCGCTACCCTCCAGGCCTCGGGTACAGTGGCAGATTTTAGCAATAGGTTACAAATTACCAGTAGTAGGCCTGCAATTTCATATTTGAGTTCCTTCAGAACTCTGGAGTGTAAACCATCTGGTCCTGGTGATTTGTCACTGTTTAGTTTGTCAGTTTGCTCTAGAACCTCTTCCAGAGTCACGTTGATCTTTTCCAATTCATCACCCACAAAGAACAGTTCTGGCATAGGTATCTCCCCAACATCCTCTGCAGTGAACACCAAAGCAATGGCCTTATCCTCCCTGAGTGCCCCTTCTACTTCCTGGTCAACTAATGGCCCAACTGACTCTCTAGCAGGCCTCTTGCTTCTGATATATTTTTAAAAGTTTTTATTATTAGTTTTTGCCTTCTTAGTGAATCTCTTTAAATTCTCTCTTGACCTGACTTGTTAATGTTTTACATCAAATTTGCCAGTGTTTATGCTCTCTCCTATTTTTCTCATTAGAACTAGCTTTCCATTTTTAAAAGGACTCCTTTTGGGCTCTAATAGCCTCCTTCACCTGACCATTTAGCCACGCTGGCAGACATTTCATCCCCATGCTACCTTTATAAACCTGTTAAATGTTTTAAATGTTTTTAAACACTTAATCTGGGCTTCCAAGTTGGTGTTTTTAAATAGTCTGCATACCTCTTGCAGGCATTTAATCCTCGCCAGCCACTGCTCCTTTTAGTTTCCTTCTAACTAGTTTCCCCATTTTAGCATAGTCTCTCTTAAAGTTAAATGTTACTGCAGTAGATTAGGTAACCCCACCTTGTGCTACTGTGGTGGGGACGTGTCTGTCCTACAAGCTGCTCTCAATTCCCAAGTTTTCCTTCTCACTTAGGAATTGATCTCGGTCCCCTACTACTAGGGAGTCCCTAGATCCTGCTATGTGCTGTGTCCTGTCTAGGGATGCTACTTCGTAGTCTTCTCCTACTCTATTCTTCCTGTATTCCATGAGAGCCATTCTTAATCCTGCTAGCTCTTCTCTTAACACATCACACTATAAGACTAAATTGCTTTCAGAGGTCTTTATTTCCTCACCTCCCCCTTGAAGGCCTCATTTTCTCTTATAATGACCTCAAAGATTTGTTATATCCTCTCACTAGTAAGCCCAGTGAGGGTACCCCATTCTACTTCTCTCCCCATGGGTGTTGTCTGGCTCCCTTGTTCCCTCCTACTGGGTGAGCCCAACCCCTTTTTAGTATCCCCTAAACTTGGAGGAGGCATTTTCTCCTGCCATCCTAACTTGGGTCCTGCTTTAGGGCTAGTGTTCTCAATGGGTCAGAGAGAAGCCTGTTCCCCTTTGGCTCCCTCCTAGGTGGACACCCCTTTTTAGGTGTCCAGAACTCTGGCACACCCAACACCTTTCCTTTTCATTTAGTCCCCATGGAGCAATTTCACCTTATGTGACCCACATAGTTACAATCCCAACAGACCTTTAGAGGCCCCTGATTCTGCAACCACTTAGCCCATATTGATGATTTCCCCCCTACTCTGGAACCCCAGAATCCTTTGAGCTTTTGCTTTTTTTGAGGGACAAGTTTCCTGCAACCCAGGCAGTTTTCTCCATCAGGCAGCAAGGCTTGCTCCACCATGGTGAAATGGTGTGGTGGTTCTGCTGAGGTACCTGGACTGTCTTCCTCCAGGGCCAGCCTCTCTTGCACCACGTGTCACAAGTGCTCCTGGAAAGTAATTGCTCCCGAAATTGCTGGGTTTCTTGTTCCAACACATCATCACCTACCTTCCCCATTCCACTGGATGGGCACACTCCTCCTTTCTCTCTTTCCTCCTAGCAGCACAGCCCCCCTTTAGCAAAGGAATGAACACTGACTGCCTTCTCCACCACTCTGTAGCAGCTTGGGCTTGACCTGGGTAAGCACCCACAGGATCCGGCGCTCAATGAGGCAAGCTCACACAGGGAATTAGTTCCAATAGTGTGTTTATTTTACAATAGGGCTTCTCCCTTGACCAGTAAGTATACTTAGTACATATTAAAGTACATGTCCTTCTAACCCCACTGGGTTACATCCAGTGCTAACCCCACTAGGCTGGGTAGACTTTCCTCAGAGCTTCTGCTCTCACATACTGTTAGAGAGGGCCTTGAGCCCCCCAAAGATGGATACACCCCCCACTTGCTGTATAACCCAGGGCCACAAACCTAGGCCAAGGGGGTCTGAAATGGCAGCCCCCAGAGGCAAACAGAGGCCAGAGAACATGGGGATAAAGGCTTGATAGAGAAGCCTCCCCATACGAGGTGCACAAACAAAAGAGAGGAGGGGGGGCATGTGAAAAGCATGGAAAGAAAGGATGGGGCCCAACCACCCTACCTCCTAGCAAAAAGGGACCGCTCATGGAAAAATACCAGCCTAAGGTTGAGAAACAGACTAGAAGGGAGAGCTCTCTGAATAAAGAATGGAGTCATTAAGGAGAAGGGCTCACCCTGTTGTGACAAAGGACTGGTAGCCATGACTCAGAGCAGCAACATCCTATCTTTGTATTCTCGAAGAGAAACCAGACACTCATTGTATCCTGAAGCCTGTCGTTAAGCCCTTCCTTTCCTCCCTTCACTTTTTGTTTATCCTTACCTCCTGTGTAAAAGGTATCAGGTGCATCTGGTATATAGCCCTTTTTGTCATGGAAGCAACCTCCCCTCGTTAGCCCATTGTACACCCCAAACGACCCGTTGTAGCCTCCCAAACTGCTTTATCCAGCACCATTTAACTGCCCCTGGTTTTCCCATCACCCTTTGAGAAATCTTGGGACCCAGATACATGCAGGTCACTCTGTGCGTGTCTGAGTTGAGAGATCTCCCAGACTCTGGTCTGCCCCTTCTTCTTCCTCCATCCCGCAAACTCTGCTGGATCCGTGGGCCGCCTGTCCCATCTCAACAGGCAAGAAAAGGTAACCACAGGTCCAGACTTTCCCAGCCAACTGGGGAAGCCCTCTCTCTCTCTCCCTCGTTCACGTTCTCTCGCTCCCCATCGCTGAGCCGACACCGAACACCCCCCCCCCCCTTCTCCTACCATACTTCCCAAAAGCTGCTTGTGTTTTCCCCTTTTAAATCCCGCCAGCCAGACCGGGGCTGTTTCCCTGTTTTGTATAGTAATAAACTTGTTGTTATTGAACATCTGTTTCTCTCTCTCTCTCTATTTGGGGAGGGTACATAAACTGCCTGTAGCGTGTACTGTCCTCAGCTTGATCCTTTTGAATATGTGGAGACTCTGGTTTATGTCATTAAGCTAATTGCCCCAAAAGTTTAAGGAATGGTGGATATTGGGGTACCCACCCCCCAATAGTCACGAGTGGGAGGGGGTCTCCTGTTAACAATACCTCTCCCACTGGAGATCACTCTTGACTGCCAACAACACTTCAGTGCACAGGTTCCCCTCTTCCCCCAACTGGCCTGAGCTCAGTGCTTTTGGCTTCCCCAGCCACACCTGAACCCAGATGTGCTGCATCCAGGCACTGTCCCTCACTACTTAGGTGTGTGGACCTCAACTAGAACCTGAGCGTCACCTGCTGGTGCTACCCCTCAAAGGGACAGTCACTCAAGCAGCCTGCTTCCTACTACAGCAAGTCTTGCAATTTAAGTGCTTTTTGGAGGCCTAAAATCCTAATGTTTATGATAAAATCATGACAATCTCAGTTTTCATTTAAAAAACAAATCAAACATTTCTAGCCACTGCAGCAGCATGAACAATTGCAATCTGTTCCCTAATGGCTCAGATACAAGACTAAAAATGTATGATTGTTAAATTCATGTTTTCTGAGAAGTGTGATTTGAGGGGTAGAATTAACTCATTAATGTTAAACTTCTGAGGTCATCAGCCCTGCATAACACACCCTGCTTGAAAGAGCTTGCAGTATTACGCTTATGAGAAAAAAATTGTGCTGTTTAAGTTTTTACAGTAGTAGTAGTCTCAGCTGAGCTTATGTCTCCTGGTATGACTCTCTATTATGTGAGAATTTACAATACAGCAGATGGGTAAACAAAATTTTAAAAGGACAGAGAATCAAGTTTGCAGAGGCATTGCTGGCCAGAAAGGAGACCGCCTTTGGTGAATTCAAGCTGCCTCGAACTGCTGGAAACTTCAGAAAGTCCTGGCTGTGGCAGGAAATCAAAAAGCACATTGAATGAATCACTTGATGCTCTGATTAAGAGGCATGGGACTCTGCATCATGTGATAGTTAAAGCTGTAAGCTCTAGCCCCGAAGATATTATTTGGTACATGAGCAATTTGAATGGGCAGATGGTATTCACGAGCAGGATTACTATTCCTAGCAAAAAAACAGGTCAAATCAAGTCCCTTGCAAATGGAATTTTAAAAATCCAAGGGTATGAATTGGTTTTGCTAATCTTCTGTTTTATTTGATTTGATTTTACTAAATAAATAACCATCATGTGCACATTTGCATTGTTTTTTTGACAGTTCTTTACATTAAAAAAAGTAGTAATTTATAATAATTATTATATTTTTTATATAGCACCCTGCCATGGCCTCCTTGTTAGTTCATTCCCTATCCCTTAGGCTCAGGGTGGCATACAATTTTAAAAAAACTTATTAACTAACATTAACTCAACTCTTAATCCTCACAACAACCCTGCTAGGTAGGTTTGGCTAAGAGCTCTGTGAATGAACCAAGGTCACCCAGTGAATGTATAGCCATGGTGAGTCTTGAACCAGGGCCTCCCACTACTTTCTGGTCTAAGAACTGCATGCTTAACCACTACACCATGCTGGCTCGTGTAGAGAGACCAGCTTGCTTTGGAGGAGGGGGGCAGGGGGGGGGGAACACCTAACTCATCTGGATGAGTAGGTCTACTGCCCTGCTCTCCCACTTTGTCCTCTGCAGCTGCCTCAATTCAGTCACTGTGACTGAATCATACTTGCCAACATCTAGAAGTCCTAAACCCATCTGCATCCCCACACCTCCATCTGTGTGCAGGCAGCCACACCCTTCTCATTGCATGTGTGTGAGCATCCAGCCCCCTGGCACTGCAGGTATCAACCCCCATCAAGAGGAAGCCAGACTGAAGTCAGGTAGTGGACCCTGCATTGCAACCAGTAGTATAGTAGAGAGGCTTTCTTCTAGCAGGTCTATTGCCATTGGTGGTTGATCAAGCAGGTGGCTTCAGGGGGTGGGGAGAGAGCAGAGTGCAAGACCAGTGTTGCTTTAATGTCATCTTCTCTCCACCCATCCCTTGTAGCCACTTCATCCCCAGTTCTGCCTGAGGTAGGTGGAGGAAGCCAAGGGGGAGATAGTGAAATGGGAGCACTTCCTGGGCACATTGCTTTTCAGGAGGAGGGTGCAAGCAGTGAAGCTGCAGGGGAAAGGAACAGAGTGGGATTCCCAGCAGCATAGCTCTTACACCAAGGCCCATGCAGCCTTTTCAACTCGTCCAAATGCTTCATTCTTCTGGGGGGACAAGCAGTGCCTTTGGATAAGTGAAGCATCCAGATGACAAACATCTGGAACACTGGGTCTCTATTATATTCATATTTAGGAAGAACTCCTTGACCAAAGGCCATTTGGAATCTAACACAATGTAAAAGATTAATATTACAAATAATATATTGCCAATAAGAACCAAGGAGAGGGATCAGGAAAACTCCTTCCTCTGACTCTTAGGGCGCTTTAAAATGAGACGGAAATGGCGACTGAGCCCTTTAACGGCTGCCATTGAGACCGTCCGTTTAAATACCTGACGCGGAGCGCAGCAGAGTCTCCACTGCGTCAAGCCGGCCCGGCGATCCTGCCCCCTTCAATGCGGATCGCTGATGTGCTGGCTTTAACCCGCACGTCCGGGTTCCCACGCAGAAGGATGTGCATACTCTCTGCAACGTGTCTGATGCTCTTGGGAACATCACATGTTGTAGAGGAATGTGGGGTTTAGACGCCGGGTTGAGCCCTCTCCCGCTTGGGAGAGGGCTTGTTTAAAAGCGTCCTTACTCTCTGTACAACACCATCACACTATAGTGAGTGCATCAGAAATAAGTCAGTCTTCTTAGTTCAGATCATGCAAGAAACTTTATTCCTGTTGCTCACAGCTAACGGCTGGCTGTTCAAGACTGCCCCCTACTACTCAGTCCTGAGCAAAACCTGGGAAGGACTTTACTGGATCTGCCACCAGCAAAGGGCAGTCTCTCATACTGGTTAGGATCAAGGAATGGATACCTCCGACACTACAAGTGCTTTAAAACAACACCATGCTGGATGACTGACTACTGAACAATGGATTCAAACAGGTTTCATACGCCTCTACAGAATGGCCTGCCTTTCCCGGGGAAGTACAAAATCGATAAACTCTGCCATGTAGCAAAGAGCTGACTGACTCAAAGCTTGCCTTATTCCCCCTTCTAATAAAAGTAGTTATTAAGGAGTTAACTGAGGTTGGAGCCCTTTGACCTTTCCTTTGCCACCATTTTAGTTTCTGTTCTGTGTTTTCAAGCTATAAGGCAGCAGCTTTTGAGGGCAAGGCCCCATGTAAATAAGGATGGGTGTTACAGATTCGGGTTAATCTGTAGCTGTCTGAAAAGGGCAGTTACAGATTAATCTGAAAAAACAGCACCTCTTACAGTTCCATATTAAAAATAATAAAAATACTTGAAAAATTCATTGTACGTGTGCAAAATGGCCACCATGTCACCATTAACCAAAACAGCAATAGTGGTGGTGTCATTTTGGTTAAGGGTGGTGGCCATTTGCACATGTACAGTGTTTTTTTTAAAATGTTTAATATGGGTCTGTAATAGAGATCCAGTAAAAAAAAGTTCTGAATCTGGAAATCTATTCAAAGTCCCATCCTTAGTGCACCAGCTGCAGCTTCCAAACAGTCTTCAGGGGCAGCCCCACGTCGAGTGCACTGCAGTAGTCTAGCCTCGAAGTAATGAAGGCATGGATGGTGGTTGCCAGATCCAAATCAGAAAGAAAATGTCACAGTCTTCTCACCAGGCAGTTGGTGAAAGGCACTCCTGGTCACCGCCACTACCTGGGATTCCAGGCACAGCAACGGATCCAGGAGCACTCCAAGGTTGCAAACCTGAGTGACTAGCAGGGCGGACCCCAACAATAACAGGGGTCCCAATCCCCATCCCAGTCACAAACTGGCCAACTATCCTCACTTCGGTCTTGTCATGATTCAACCTCAGTCGACTTGCCCTCATCCAGTCCCCCACAACAGCCAGGCTATGGGTAAGCACCGAGCCTGCTGGACCTGGGTTGAATGACCCCCACACTCCAAGCCTCCAAATGATCTTGCCCAGCAGCTTCATATACACATTCCACAAGAGGGGGGGACAAGATGGAACCCTGTGGGACCACACAGAGGCATATCATGAGATGACATGAATCCGCTTGAAGTAAATGGGACTTACACCAGCACAAAAACACTAGAGGATTGTGCTGCTTGTATTGTCACTTGAACTATGGCTCAAGTGATGTTAACAAGGACAGACAGGCATATAGCATTAGTCAGGCTATGCTAGGTTTAGTCACCTGGATTTGGTTTCCAAACTTTCCAGCATGTTGTCTGCATCGGATTTCACAGGCCCTGCATCTTCTCTTTCAAAAAGAATTTAATAGTGGAAGGAAAGCAATAATGTAAGTTAGAAAGCAGGGCATACAGAGGAGCAGTTAGTAGCTACCCCTACATTGTATGGTTACTTAAAAACCTTTATTTATTTGTGCTGGCAAAAAATGAATGGGTATACACATCAAACTAAATATAAAGAAAATGGACAACTGACAAATGAATATAACAATCCTTTTAAATAGAGTTAACTTGACATTATACATGCATAATCTTCAATGTCATAGGGTAAGTAATATTCAGTACTCTTGGAATAAAAAAAAAAAAGCAACAGCACATGTAGCCATTTTGCTTCAAAACCATTATCCTGGGGGTGCAAATTGCCTGGTTATATTTTTCCAATGGCAAGATCCCTTTTAATGGAGTACTGCTGGTGCCGAGTGGGAGGGCATGCTGAAGTGCAGTTTGTGAGGATACATTTTTTAGCCCCAAACAAGCTCTTTATGACCCTGCCTGCCCCATCCCTCCCTGTACTTGTTTCCCACTACATTCCTTCCTGGGAGCTTCACTCCTCCTCCACTACCACCCTCGCCTTACTCCTTGAAATGTTTGTCCCTTCTCCCTTGCTGCCCCCCATTCCTGGAACTCCCTCTCTGAAAACATTTATTCTTCTCCTTCCCTCCCAACCTTCAAATCCCTCCTGAAAACCTACCTTTTTTTGCTCATCATCCCCACAGACTTGTCATGGATGCCTCCTCTTCTCCCTCCTTCACGCAGATCATTTCTTGATAGGGTGTGGGATATAAGCCTTCATTTCTTTGAGAACTTTTATAATTGGATAACCTAAGGTTTCAAGATTAAAGAAAGTCTGCTGCTTAAAGAGATGAAGGGTGTGACATTTCATTTTTGTAACCTCAGAACTATGAAGAACAAATGTTTGCAAATGTTGCACGGGGGAAAGATGAGCCTGATTCTCATCTACACTAGGTCCTTTTAAACCATTCTGGCTGTGTAAAAACACCTTAGACTGAAATCCTTCCACCCTCTCCACTTTACAGACACTGTCCTCGCTGAAATGACCTTCTGTTATCAAAGTCTGAGGGCCTCTGTCCGATTTTTGCCCTCCGCAATCTCTCTGCCACCTTTGACACTCTTGGCCTATGGCCTCCTCCTTAGTTTGCTTTGCTCACTTGCTTTCCAGCACCATTCTCGACTATTTCTCTTCATCTCTCAAACTGCTCCTTCAGTGTCTCTTTTGCTGGTGCCTCTTCTGGGTCACTCCCCCTTTCTGTGGAAGTTCCCCAAGCCTCTGTTCTGGGCCTTTTTCTCTACTCCCTTTATACTCTATCTCTGGGCAAACTCATTGAAACTCACGGATTCTAGTATCTATATGCAGATGACGCTCAACTCTATCTCCACCCCCGTGCTCTCCCCCTCCATCCATTCTCATATTGCACACTGTCTCTCGGACATCTCTGCTTTGATGTCTGTGATAGTGATCATGAAACCAACATACACGTAACACACGTTCTCAGATAACTACTCTGTAATAGTATTGTATATCTGTGTTTGGTGTCATATTATTCAAGATTAAGGAAGGAATGTAACCATAAAATGAAAGATTGTATGAAAACTTTATGGAATGAGAATGAATACATTGTCAGCTATGTAACAAGGACACATCCAAAAACCAAGACAGACAGCCTAGGACAGTTAACCCAAGACAGTAGGTGTTAAGAATTGCAAATAGAAGGTGTCACTATCTAGCAGACATGGCTTATGTGCAGACCAGCATAGCCACAGGAAAATTTGAGAAGAGCCATCAAAAGTATTTAAAAGACCCATCAACTGAGACAGAGATTCCTTCTACCATCTTGAACTGCAACAAAACAAGAAGCTAATGCTGAGCTCTGGTAACATCAGAACTGAGAGGAAGGGACTTTGAAACAGAATGGACTACTGCATAGATAAGATTTTAGCTGAGAACTCATAAATAAGGTAAACTTGCATTGTCTTTTATGTTTGTTTGATTTACTGCACTTTGAGCTTAATCTTGCATTATACTTTAATCTTTATTCTTAAACTTCTTTGAACTAAGCCCGGTGTGTTTATAAGTAAATTCCTGACATTGGAGTGACACAGTTTGGGGAAGATTCTGAATTAGAAACTCAGATGAACCTAGTGTATATTTCTGTTCTTTGGGGAACTAGGAGGAAAAGGTGACAGCGAGAGTTAATCTCTTATGGGCTAAAACAGTTCTGGAGAAAGTTGGTTCAATAGATGCTGTAAGTAGGGAAATGAGTCTCAGCTAGCTTAGAGAGGGGCATAGAGGTTCTGATTCCATCAGTCTCACCACCAACTCAAACTTAATGTGGTCAAGACTGAACTCCTCTTTTACGCAAATCAAAAGTCCTCCACGTAGCCCTCCTGCAAGCAGCTAGGACGAGCTACAGAGTGGGGAACTGCTCTGAGACAGCCTGGGAGAACCAACAAGGAGATAGGAATGGGCAAGACTCAAGGCACTTTCCCATGATACTTACCGCACATGATTTGCCTCCGGGAAAGAATCTGCAAGACAAAGCATGCACAGGGTTTGTAACGTGGGAACGTGCCCCCCTGTGCATTTTTTTGCTGGAGAATTGTGATTATATGTGAGAGACTCTGTATTGATGTAAAGAGACTTGATGTGCCAGAGTAAAGACTGTGTTGAATACCTGAGATAGTGACTGGAAAGTTAATTCCCTGAGAGGGTGACTCTATGGGCTGCATCCTGCGAAGACTCGCATTCAGCAGGCATGACTGTTACAAATGTCATTAGCATTTCAAAACAGTGAAGTACAATGTTTGTCTATGGAGGAAAGTTGTCCGGGATCTTCCTTTTATTATAAGAAAATTCCTTGAGACAGAGTCAGTGGAAAATGTCATCTATTCCCATCCTGCCCCTCATATCAATGTTACCAGGATTTGTAGTGAGAGATGTTTAGTTTGTGTTGTTATGACTTTTTACATACTTGAGGAAGGGGCCTGTGCAGCCTGAAAGCTTGCATACGCTGTTTTTAAACGCCCACACTATACTGTTCCAAACTCGTTCTTACCTGACTTTTCAGAATGACATCGTCATAATCAGTCCAGTTTCTGTGGCTAATAACCACTGTTGTGATATTCTATTAGAGCATTCCGTCGTAGCTGCTTGTCTAAGGATTAGAATGTTCTACCTGTGCAGATGGTAAAAATAACTGTTGTATAATGTTCTTTATTTAGAATGTTTCAATAAAACCTTGAAAAAGGTGTTTGACAAAAATGTTCTAAATCACGGAAGCAAGTCAGAAGCATCAACCTTCTAACTAACTATCTAGACAAAAACACTAGAATGTTCTAAATGTATAATTTAAGGACAGCATCCTCTTACCAACAGACGTTAGCCCAATAAAATAGCTCATCTGAACTACTTTGTATCCATTTCTTACATTTGAGACCAACACAGCAACCACTTTCTCACCATGTTATTTCTGCTAGCGCAGATGCTTGTCTGTAAGGGGCACGAGGGGGAGGAACTTCCAAGAGGTGGGCAGACGTGGGGGTTTGGGTGCAGGGTCAGGATTGGGCCCAGAATGGGGAGTCAGGATTGGGGCCAGGCTGAGAGTCAGGATTGGACCCAGGGAAGGGGAGTGAAAATCACAGGACTGAGAGCAAAGGATAAGGCAAGGCTGGGGGAACAAGAACAGAGAGCTGGTGGGAGGAACCAGAGAAGAGCAAGACACACAAATAAGACAGGAAATGAAATGCAAACAGAAGTTCTGCCCAGGTTCTTGTTGCTATCAGGCAGCCTTATCATAATGTGCTGGCTGGCAGCCACTCAGGAAGCTGGGAGGGAGGGCAGGAACCAGTGGTGGCCCTACGCTGAGGGCGTCTGGGACAGTTCCCTGCCCCCACTCTCCCCTGTCCCCGGTGCCACTGACAGTAACGCTCAAGTGCTACTGTTAGTGGCACCGGGGACGGGGGAGAGCAGGGGCAGGGCACACCGCACGCTCTGACTGAGCACTCTCTGCATCTCTGCCGGCGCGGCAGCCGAAACTGACATCGGAGCGCCGCACTGTTCTTTGTGCACCCCCCTCCGCCCCCATTCCCCAGTCTCGCACACCCTCCCCCCCTTCCATGATCCCAGGCCCCCATCCTGGGAGACACTGGGGAAGGGGGGTGAGCGGCAGGGGGGACTCAGGGAGAAGAGGCTGGGGGCCTGGGATGGAAGAGGGGAGGGTGTGCGAAACTGGGGAATGGAGGGATTTGGGGGTGGGAGGGTGTTGTGGGGCAGACGGGGGATTTTGGGGGGGGGAGGGTGTCACTGTGTTTGCATGATGACAAAATGGCCTCTCTACTCATGCTTGGGAGGAGTGAAGGAAAGCAGCAGCAATGCATCAATGAATGCATTACTGCTTTCCTTCTCCTCTCCCAGCATGAGTAGAGAGGCCATTTTGTAAATTTGTGGTTCCACTGGTTGTGGCTACTCTCTTTTTTTTTTTTAAATGGTCCCTTCGCTGTTTCACTGCTGCTTCCTGCTGTTGCTGGAAAGTATTTTGTGTGGACAGGCATTTGGCTGCCGGGGATGATGCTGGTTGGACTCAGGGCCTGCTTCGGTGGGAATGCAGCCCCGAAAGGGGCCAAACTGTTTTTTAAAAAGGGGTCTGTGTTCTTGACCAGGCAGTTTTTTGGTGAAGCTACTAGGGATGCTGGTCTGGATGTGTCTGATTTGGTGGCAATGCATCCCTGAAACTGGCCAAACCTTTTTTAAAAGGCCTGTGTGCTTGCACAGGTATTTGGCTGCTGGGAATGCCTTTGGGGGCTTGTGGGAATGGTTTGGTTTGTTTGTGTGATTTTTCTGGTTTTTATATGGGTTTTGTTCACTTGATGATGTGGAGTGTTAAATACTAACACCCCCCCCCAACACACACGCAGCAGAGGGTGAGGAGGAATTCGTATTTAATGCCCCATGATTCAATTGAGGTTTTGAAATTGTGAGATGTAATGGTTAGTCTGGTGATCTGCCTGCTTTTAAACCTGGCAGAGGTAAATATAACCTGCCTAACTGAAATTTCTGGATTAAGTAATGTAATGTCCATTCCATGTTAACCCTGGGAACTCCTTTCTTCTGGCTGGGTTATGCCCTGGCTCCGCCTACCGTATCCCTGGCTCCGCCCCTTGGCTAGGCTCCGCCCCTAGGCCCGCCAGCCTTACTTCCCCACTGCCCCTCTAACATCAAAACCCACCAGCCGCCCCTGGCAGGAACTGGAGACAGACAAGAGGGCTGTGGTTTGACCAATGCAAAAGAGCCTTTCCTGGGAACAGCAAGGCACAAAGCAGGCTGGGGCAGTGTACGTTAAGGCTGGCCATTGTGCCAGAGACCCCAGGGGGGTGGGTTTGAGGTAGGATCCTGATAATGTCTGGCCAAAATGTAGCCTCACCTCACCCCACCCTACCCCCCCTTTATTACTCAGACTGCCTTTACCTCCTGAACTTATAAAAATGGGCAGGTTAGTATTGAGCAAGTCACAAATTTCACTACTCTTTACGTGGTATAGAAAAGGGAAAAAATATTGGTGGTACTGTCAGTGTGATGCTTGGCTGCTGCTTGCTACCCAAGAAGTGACTGCATTTCAATGGTGCTTTATTTTATGAAATGAAATAATCCACTGCTATAGCATTTGGACACATGACACAGACTAAATAATTGGTCTTTTGAGTAAATTAGCCTTTTGACTAGTCATTGGTCCATTTGACTTAATGATTTCAATCAATCATTAAGACAAATCGACTACAAGAGACAGTGTAAGCCACTGTCCTCTTTGAACCACCCACCCTCATCATGCATAACTTACTAGTGGTCCAAATTCAATCTGAAAATGTTCCTACTATTTACTTTTAAAAAGGTAAGAACCCAATCAAGTTTTTATGCCGATTCCTTTTCCTGAGCTGATTTCTCTTAAAGCCAGTACCCTGATTCTGCAAGTTGTACTGTACAGAAGTATCTCTTTGCCAATGCAAAGTCTGCACTGGCTGGCAGCCAGTGCAGACTTTGCATTGGCAAAGAGATACTTCTGTAGTGGCTGCAATGGGCCCGGGTGTGGGTGCAGGGTTGGATAGAAAGTTTCCCTTAACTGCACCACCAAAACCACATAAGCTAAATATTTTAACTCTGATTTTATACTGTGTTTTCAGCTGAACCTCCAGTGACTTCTGTTCATATTCACACAATGGAAGATAACGGAGTAGGAGAATCAGTAGAAACAGCTAAAAAACAGAACTGTCACTCCCAAGAGAGATTCAACACCACCAAGGGCATTTTCACAGAAGACACTCCTCACTCACTCCCCACCCATTTCCCACCTATTATACATGTTACAGGGTGCCCCTAGGACACCACTGCAGCCCTGCAAAACGTATAGGGGGTGGATGGTGGGTAGTGGGGGGGGGGGGAGGGGAGAGGAGAGGTGCTTGTCTAAAAGCACTCCAAGTGGAGACTGCAGTGCTCATTAACTGAAACCAGCCTAATAAACAAGAGACATGCTAATTATCAAAGGGAGTTCAGCAGTGGGAAGATGCCAAGAGGCCATGTTAAGTTGTCTTAATAAAAGAAAGCTGTACAATAATAAATGCATACATTTATAGCACAATGTGCAGAAAGGTACAAATATCTTTTATAATGAGGCATTAATGTTTTACCATTTTCCTGTATCATTTGTAGGAATGTTTCTTATTTTTTATTGCATCTTATTTTACCTGGTAGAGGGAAGAATGCTGTGAAAAGAATACCTCATTCCACGGGAGACAATGGGTGGAAACAGACAGCAGCTCCGCTTTTGCCTGCACCAGCCGACCTCATCCCTGGGATGACCTGTCAGTCCTCAGGTTGATCTCCAAGGCTGTGGAACTCCCTTCCAGTGGCTGCCCATCTGGCCCCAGACCTCCCCTCTTTTTGACGACAATGCAAGACCTGGCTCTTCTGCCAGGCTTTTGGCGAGGGATATGGGTAATGGGAGGGCTGAGGAGGGGGAGTGTTTCTGGCTCTGTTTAGGATGTATTTTGTAATGGTGGATTTCATTGTATGTTATATTTTATATTGTATTTTAAAGATGTTCTGTAGGCTGCCCTGAGCTGCCTTTTTGACCGGAGGGAATGGGATAGAAATTGTTGTAGTAATTAATAATAGCAACCACCAGATGTGCAGTGCAGAGCAGGCTGCAGCTGGCACTCTTAAAGATCGCAGAGCACACCTTGCCAAGATAGCTGGTCAAACCTGCAACAGACACGCAGAACTCCTGTACATCTAAACGGGCCCGCACACATTATCGCCCCCCCCCTCCCCCAGATCGTAGATGCTGGCAGACCAACTGACCAGAGCAGCTCCCTGAGTGAGCATAGTCATCTTGGCTCCCTGCCCCATCACAGCTCTTAAATGAATGTGGGTGTTCCATGGTGTGTGGGAGCGAGTTTGGAAGGGAGAGCAGAGCGTGCAGACTGGGGCTGCCGTGAGTCAAGCTGCCCACCGGACGGGTGTGATTTTACCAGGACCAAGGGGAGGAGTCGACAGACCTGGATGCTGGGCCGTACAGAGACGGTGCTTGGCCTGTTTACCTGGGCTCCACTTGAAGTGCATTCCCTCGGATTGGCAGGGCTGCGCCCTGTAACTGGACCAGGGACTTAAAAGGACGCCTGCGTGCATGCCGTAGGCATGCGCGCCTAAGGGCTGCATGCACAAGGGTGCGCCTTTGTGCGCACAGCCTTAGGCGTGGGGCCGAAGGCAGCCGAGGGGCTTCTGTGGGTGTGCCTTCCTGGTTGGTGTCCGGGTTTTCTTGGCGATGTCTACTTTGAAACGTCCATGCCTGGTGATGGCCAGGGTGTCGTCTCCTAACTGTAAGTCGCCCAAACAGCAAAGGATTGAGTCCTATATGCTGCCCCCGGTGCTTAACTCCCTTGAGGGAGCTCTTTCTCTCAGGGTTTTCCTTCCTCTTTGGAGCCCTGCCTTGCTAGTCCTTTGCCGGAGGAGTTGCAGCTATCTTCTACCCCAAACCCTGCCCCTCAAGGTGGCAATGACTCCGTGTCTTTTGGACTCGCCCCAAATTTTGGACCCACCAGCTGTAATGTCCTGTCTTGTTGACCATGTGCTTTTGACAGCCAAATCGAATCGCTATGTTTTTCAACAAATCAACAGTTTGGCAGCTGAAGTGGGGAAACTATCATTGATGGTTCAATCTCTCCTGCCCTGTGTCAATAACGTGCCCGTGAGGGGCCCTGTAGGCTCGGGTCGGGGGTCTGAAGTCAATAATAATATAACCCCTGTGGGGGCTGATGCAGTGTCAGGTGTTATAAGCAGAGATCCACCTAGGGCCCTAGTGAAGAGGGGGGCAATTCTTTTTCTTTGCATCACCTTGCAGCTTTGGATTTATCCAGGTTTTCTGCCTTGCCCCTAAATGTAGCATTTACCATTTTGCCAATGCCCTCTGGCCAGTTGCCTTTTTGGAATACTTCACTTGATGTAGCAGAGCATCTTAGATTATTGTTAAAATGGCCAGTTACTCGCCATCATATTATTTCTATCAAGTACCTTTGTATAAAGAAAGAGCGGTGGATTCTTAATATTCTGTTCAATAATTCAAATGTGGTGTCCCGAATTTTCCAACAGGCTGATTGTCTGAAATCTAGGAATGTTTTTGTGGTGTCCCGAATTTTCCAACAGACTGATTGTCTGAAATCTAGGAATGTTTTTGTGGCTAGAGCTTTGCACCCTAATCCTAGAGATAAAGGGGGTGGGGGGAAAGGTGCAGGCACTGTTGGGTATTACGCCTGCCCCGGTGCATAGCAAGTGTGGCCAGAACCCGATGGAGGGCCCTAGGGACTCTGTGGAGATACACAGACAAGATACAGACAAGATAAAGAGAAGGGGAATGCTTGTGACTCCATTGAGAGAGGGTTTTTTATTGATCTTACTAGTGAAGGGACAATGGAGGTCGAGTACTCCTCAAAACCTAGGGCCCTCATAAAGTCCCCTCTGTTAAGGAATGAAGCTAGGAAGTTCAATGCTAATGGTGTGCCAAAAGTTCTAGCTGAACATCATATTCCTAGGGTGTGGGCGCAAGGGAGTCTGGGGCAGGGGGCCCAGGCCTCTATTTTATATCAAATGGAAGACATCCACGCCCAGCTGGGGAGATTCTCATTGCCCCAGAACCGTGTTTTGGGGAGTTCCCTGGCTTTTCTTAAGCCAGGGTGGAAGATCTCCTCCCTAAACCTCTCTCAGCCTATAGTAGCTCAGAATAAAATCCTAGTAGGTAATGCCCCTAAGCAGGGCTAGTAGTGCTCGAGGTGATGGTTCTGAGTGCGGTGCCCTTCCTTTGTCTCCATCCTTTTGATAGGGGTGTGTGGGTTTCCTGCCCCTTTGGTGACAGGGCGGTGGCCAACCCCCATGAACCCCTGCTCTCTTTGATGTTACCTAAAAGTAGGCAGGATGGGGAGGGGATTACTCCCTCTGCCCGCCCGTTGGAGGTGACAGCTGGGGGGGGGACCCTGTTGGGTTGAGGGGATCTAGTGGACTGGACTGGTGTGGGGGGCCTCCCCTTAAAACTAGTGGGTACTGTGCCCAAAGACCTATCTTGGAGGGCCGGACCTGTTGGATTAGGTGACCCTTTAGAAATTACCGCATTGATACATGCCACCCCAGATTTATCAGGGGGATCGAGGCTGCTGATGCAGGATCAAGTAGGACCAGACATATCTGTCATTCCCCTGGCCAATTGACTATCTGAGGGTGAGGTAGGCTCCCTGTTAGTTACTAGTTGGAATATTGTGGGGTGGGAGTTCCACTCACAGAGCTTGGATTTTAATCTTTTGGCTAAGGGCTCTGATATTCTTCTCCTGCAGGAAACGTGGTCGGATCAATTTCTTACATATTAGGGGTTTGAGGTCTATGTTTCACCTGCCAGATCCTGTAAGCCTAGAGGGAGACTTAGTGGGGGCTTAGCTTTCCTTATTCGTGATTCTCTCTCAGCAAAGGTTACTTTGCCAGACTCTGTGAAGTCACAATTTACCCTTTGGCATAGCTCCTTTCCTTCAGGGAGGGAGCTTTTATTGGCTAATGTTTATGTGCCCCCCTATGCCTGTCTCTTATACACATCTAGATGTGTATAAGAGACAGTCCCTGGAGTTAGGCTGGTTTTAGGGGGGGATTTGAATACTAGGACAGGTAACCCTGCAGTAGATGGGAGTTTAGTGTGTTTGGATGACACTGTCATCCCTCCATTTAATAACGTGCAGATATCTAGGGACCAGGTATCCTGCCCCCGGGCCCCTATTCTTTTTCATCTACTGAAGGCTTTGGGTCTGGTAATTTTGAATGGAATAGTGTCAGGGGATTTGGAGGGTGACTTTACCTTTTATTCTAGCCGGAGGGTGAGTGTGATTGATTATTTTTTGACCCAAGATTGTTTTTTGGATGATACTTTGGAGTTGAGAATTTTGGCCACTATTGAGACAGAGCATTTGCCTCTGGTCTTACGGATCGGAGGTTTTTTCCTTGAGGCTGGTGGCTTTTTGCCCCCTAGATCTTTGCCTTCTGGGCTGGAGGGCCAGGGGCGTAGAAAGTCATCCTTTCAGCTTCAAGAGACCTGTCTGGATGTGATGTCCTCGGAGGTCATTGTGGACTTAAGTACTTTAATTATTACGGCCCCTGCAAGTGCAGTTCCAGCTTTTGAGGCCTTAGTCGAACAATTTATGCAGGTTCTGGCTTTTAATGGTCCAGCTAGGGTGCCCCCTAGGTACTCGGGAGGTTGGTTTGATGCCTGTTGCCATCAAGCTAGAAAGACCCCCCTCTCGTGCCATTAGATTGATGAAATGGGCCCCTTCTAAGGTCAATAGGACTGGAGTAAGTTCTCTTAGGAAGGCTTACCAGAGCCTGCTGAGAACAAAAAAGTTGGCCTTCTATAATTCTGAATGGAGGTCATTACAGCAAGCAGTTCTGGCCAGGGATACGAGGTGGTTTTGGGCTTTGATAGCTGGAGCCATGCGTCGTAGGGATTCCACTAAGGAACCTGGGCCGTCACTAAACCAATGGCAGGATTACTTTACTAGGTTATTCGCCTGCCCTCAGCCTTTAGGCAGGTCAGTCAAACTTTCCCCTATGGACAGGTTCCAAGAGTGGCCTCCGGTCACTGAATCAGAGATAGTAGACCTGCTAGAGTGGTGGGCCTCGGTGCTGACTCCATTATTTTCTGCCATCAATGCTTCTGACCGGATTCCTAAACACTGTGCCAAAAGCTTGGTGGTTCCCATCTTTAAGAAGGGGAAGACTACAGACCCGGCCAACTATAGGCCCAGTAACCTCCTGTCTGTCGTGGGTAAGTTATATTCTAAGTTTTTACTGAATAAACTTTTGGTCTGGATGGAGATGTGTAATGTCATCGTTCCCGAGCAGGCGGGTTTAGAGCAGGTCAGTCCATTATTGATCATGCACTGGTCCTAAAGTTGATGGTCTCTAAATATTCTGTGGGCCGGCCCAAGACCTCCTTGTATTGTTGTTTTGTGGATTTGCGAGCTGCTTTTGACACCATCGACAGAGAGTGTCTCTGGGGTAAACTCAGGGGCTCATTTGTCGATGGCTGCCTGCTTTTTTTGATAATAAATCTCCACGCTAACAACTCCCTGCAGGTACGTTTGGCGGTCGGCCATCCTATGTCAAAGCCAATCTCAGTGGACAGAGGAGTGTACCAGGGCTGCTTGTTAGCCCCGGCCCTCTTCAATTACTACATTAATGATTTAGTTTCCTATATGGCCCTCAATGATTTGTACCCTCCCAAGCTAGGTGAAAGAAGGCTGTTTTTACTACTCTATGTCAATGACACGGTGTTTGTTTCTGTGTCTCAGGTAGGCCTACGACGGAGTATGTCAAGATTTGCTCAGTACTGCTGCCAAGAGAACCTGACTATAAATTATATGAAGAGCAAGGTTCCGGTAGCAGGCAGATCAAAGGTTTGACACTGGTGGTTTATTGGAGAGGAAAGAATTGAACAGGTCTCCCGCTTCAAATACCTAGGAATTGTTTTTGCCTCTTCGGGTAGCTGGCACGACCACTATAAGGCAGCAATGCTCCAGGCCTAGAAGGCCTCAAAGGCTTTAATAATTTTCTATTTTTCTCAGGGGGGTAAATTGGTGGAGCCGGCACTATGCCTGTTTAAGGCGAAGGTGTTAGTGCAGCTTCTGTATGCTGTAGCTATTTGGGGTGAGGCAGTTTAGAAATAACTTGAGATGCCACAGAATATTTTCTTGCATACCATCCTTGGCCTCCCAAAACGTGTACCCCAGGTAATCTTGCGAGCCGAATTGGCAAGGTGCTCGGTCCAGGGCCAGGCAAGGATGGCCTTACTTAAGCTCTGGTTAAGGGTGGTGGTTTTCCCCCCAGAAACCCAATCCTTGTTGTCCTTTATTTTGGGTGATAAGGTTATTGATCTTTGGGCAAGACCAATTGAGAGAGCCTATAGGGAGTTGGGTCTTGCAAGGGACTCCTTGAGACTCTGGAATCCTAAGCAGGCCTTTAGGGCTATAAAACAAAGACTTTTGGACCAAGAGATACAAGTAGAACAGGCAGCACTGTCTCTCCAGAGGGTAGCCCCGGAGTATTGTCTTCACCCCCCGTAATGAGACCCCACCGGGGTATACAAATTGGATGAATGACCAGCAGATGAGGGTTTTGACATTGTTTCGCTGCAATATGTTCCCCTCCGCTGTTGTCAAGGGGCGATAGGCGAGGATCCCTAAAGTGATGAGACTCTGCCAGAGATGTGATTTGGCTGTCCCGGAGTCTGTTGGCCATATATTGTTATATTGCCCTGGTCTTACTGTCCTGAGGGATAAACATCTGAGCCGCTTTATTAATGAAATCCCATGTCATTTTCCGGAGGCCCTAAGGGAATGCTGCCTCTTGAGGGGCGATAATTCCAGTCATTCTACAGCAGTAGCTGCGTTTGGTGGGGGTGTACTTTTGTTAAAAGGGTTGATGGCTGTATAGGCCATCTTCCCCCCTGCTTAAAGAAGACCCTTCAGACTTGTTAGAGGGTACGGGTAATTATGATCTAGTTAAGCAGTTTTGTTTGTGTGGGCTATTGTTGGGCTGCCTGCCCTGGCCTATGATTGTTGATGAATTTTCTCCAAACATAAGGGAGTGATTAAGCAGGGGACAAATGTTGGCTGCATAACCCCCAAGAAGGGTAAGCCAAACTTTGATTGTATTATGTATGTATTTATTGTGATTGGGTTTTTCCCTGAATTTTGTAATTTATGTATTGTTTGGTTCTGTTTTATTGAATTTTGTTATGGCCCATGGCCAACAATAAATTATTATTTACTTACTAAATGAATGTGCATGAAATACAAACATGTGTTGGTACCAGATGGGAACTCTGCAAGGAGAACAGAGGCCAGTGTCAGCAGGAGCCCCAGGGAATGCGGTGTCTCAGCTGTGCCTTTCCGTTCTCCTGTCCCCATTCCCTGTTTGTTTTGGCTGCTTAATAAAGTCTGCCTTTTGCTCCCAGACATGAGTATTGTGGGGGTTCTCCTCTGCCCCTCACCAGACCAGCTGTGACTTAGTGTGAAAACAGACATAACGTTAACTCCACTTTAACGTTTCTTATCCATGTTGTAGGGCTGCATCAGGCATCAGTACAACCCTGTAACATGCATACAAGAAGTTAAAGTGGAGTTAGCATCATGTCTGTTTTCACCCTTAGTTTCCTCACTGCCCACGGCTCCCTCCAGAACTATCCCACTCTGTAAAGAAGTCACCACCTTGTCACCCATATTCCTGGACTTTCCCACGTCAAAGAAATTACATTAAGGTTTGCCCAAGTATCTAACTTGAGATTTCCCTTCAACTGTGTCACTTGCTATCCGTATCCACAGACACAACCACACCAAAGTGTGATTAAAATATGTTTATGTATAGATTAGATTAAGTACAAGACAAGATCAATTCAAGAGTGCAAATTAAATAAAAGAGTATAAAGGTAGTGCAAGGCTACACTACTTGTGACATCCCTAAGCTAAAGTCTTACACTGAATGCAAGTTCATCTTTAAATCAATAATTCTCAACTGCTTTATGGGAATCTGGGCACTTGCTTCTTTGCTGACATCTATTTCTTACTCGACTTATGGTAAAATGGCAACTGCCTATCTCAAGTGCTCTCTTCAGAGAGCACTTCTGGTGGTCTGTCCCATATCTCCCATCTCCATTTACATTGTCTTCTCTTTCCATCCCCCAAAACAGACTAGACTGGTTTGGGGGATCTACATTTTACTTTCTACTTCTAAACTTAATTTTCTTTACTTCAGCTCCACATAAAATTTCCCCTTCATTGGATTCAATGTTCATTACCATTTTAATCATACCAAATGTCATATAATGATTTCCAAGGCTACAATTACATTATTCAGTCACACAAAGATCATGTTACATGTATATTGTTTACACAAACCCTGCCATGGGGTGTCACAGGGTCCCTGGAACTGGCCGTGTGCTGGTGTTTGTCCACCCCACTCTGCCACCGCATGGGGTACGGCTGGGCAAGGGCTGGGCCTGTTCCCAGGGCTGTGGGCAGTAAGGGGTTAGTGCCAGCGCCTGCATCCTGTTGCCATGGTTACCAGAGCAGCTTCTAGCAAGTCTCAGGCTCCCGGGTGGGTTGTGAGTGGAGCCGGCCAGCCAGGAGTTGGTCCACCTGCCTGTGTGTTCCCAGCCAGGGGATTTCCTGAGGCAGTGGGAAGGCATGTTTGCTGCCTGTGTGCTTATTTCACCCATGCTCCTTGGTAGAGTCAGCTTCATAGGCAAGGTCTGTGTGTCCAAAAGTGAGGGTAAACTCATGCATGAAGCCCTCCAAGCATTGCAGGAGG
Organism: Sphenodon punctatus; assembly: GCA_003113815.1. Lineage (NCBI taxonomy): Eukaryota > Metazoa > Chordata > Lepidosauria > Sphenodontia > Sphenodontidae > Sphenodon > Sphenodon punctatus. Next base: position 2,702,374 of record QEPC01010682.1, read on the forward strand.
GGGATCTCCCACTCCAGTAAGGGGCAAGTTCAGTCCAGAGCCTCCCCTCCATCAGCAGGTCAACCACCACCTTTGTAAGATAAGGCCAGCTCCCAGGGCTGTGGGCAGTAAGGGGTTAACAGCTGTGGCATTCTGTAGCCACGGTTACCAAAGCAGCTTCTGCCAAGAAGGGTAGGCATGGGACCACTGGTGCAGGTGCAACTGACATTGAGTTACAAAGCACCTGTGCTGCCTGCCCATGACACCAACAGAACCAGACAGACAGGAGCAGATTGGGTGCTGTGGGAGGGCCTTGTCAGCAGCAGGGGCGGAGCAAATTGCAAGGATCAGGGGGTGCAAGGTGGGCATGGAGGTCGGGACACCAGGTAATTTTGCTTGTAAAAATGTATATGAACAGTCTACCTGCATGATCTATACCCTGTTGTGCTGGTGAATTCTAAAGTATGCCTGCATGGTCTGGTGGGAAGAGCTGCCCCATCTGCTTGATCTAAAGTAAGTCATTCATTTCATCTGTGGACTGCCTAATCCAGGGACATAAAGAGGGAAAGTCAAACATTGTGACATCAGCCAAGTCAGCACTTTGAGGGCAGTGTGTACACAGACCCTGTGTACAAGGTGGGCAATTCCAAATGTTCCAGAATCATGAGTTGGGCCCCCAAAATCATGGGATTATATATTTTTAAAAAATATTTAAAATTGATGCTTTTGGAGTCTGAAGTCATATGGATCTGCCCCTCTCCTTGTGTGCATGCCCTCATCTCTGCTTCCTTCCCCTGAACTCAGATTTTCAGTTCTTGAGGGTAGGAACTGGATCTAGGGGACAGATCCAGGAACTGGAAAGGGGCCAAATAAAAAGCTTACCATGGGCCACATTCAGCCCCTGAACCTAAGGTTCCCCACTCCTGGTGTAAGGGAAGGACAGCAGGGATGAGAGGGGCTGGTCTGAGGTGAGGGACTAGAAATGCCATCAGAGTTGCTTAGTACCTGAGTTTTTGGTGTACTGTACTACTTGCTAAATTGTTCTGCCCCATGCTTCCTCTTCTAGTCATGCCCTCCTCTCTCCCAACTGAACTTCAGCTGAGATGAGGGTGGGAATAAGGGAACTGTTTGGGTTCTTTCATGCATACTAAGGGCATCTTGAGACATAACAAAGATCAGGTGTCAACCTCCTAAGCACATGTTTGGCCGTTGTGTGTAAGCACCAGAACAATCCCAACACCTATTTGGCCACCTGTTGAACACACGATGTGAACACCATAGCATCACAAGGACAATTTGCGTGTTTCAGCTGAACATATGGCCAATGTTGTGTCTAATGATATCATGTGGCATGTTAGCAGGTAAAACGCAGGGAACGAGGCAGCAGCACTTGCATGCTGAGATAAGGCGGCAAGCAAAACACTGATTTGGCCCAAGATGGGTGGTTGTGTCTAAGCAGCAACACATGGTGAACACAGGGTCAAACCAGTGTTATTATAAAGGTCAAAACACACATTCAGATACCCATTGATGTTATGTCTAAAGACACCCTAAGACTGAAGTTCACACTAAAGCTTTCCCCACAGTTAGGCATTTATAGGGCCTTGTGAATTCTGTGGTGTGTACTGAGGGCTGCGCTCACCCTGTAGCATTTCCCAATCAGGGCCCATGTAAAGGTTCTCCACCATGTGGATTCTCTGATGTATATGGAGTGTCCCAACTTCTCCTGAAGCTTTCCTCACATCCCTGGCATATTCAGGGTTTCTCTCCTGATGAGTCTTTTTAAAATTTTAAAAAAGTGAAACAAATCACTGTAGCAGGGGAGCTTCCCAGGGCCACACAGGGACGCTGGAGTGTCTCTGGTAAATTAGCTCACCCTACTGCCACGCCTATTCAGCCCTTCAGCTCCCAGACAGAAACTCCCTTCTCTCTGTCTTGTCTCTCCTTATATACAGGCAGAGTGGGTGGGTGTGGCCAGGCTTCCTCCCCACAGTCTTAAAGGGCCAGTAACCTGCTCACTCTGTCCCAGGGTTTCTCAGCCTGTTTGCCTCACAGGCAACCCCAGCTATGGGGTTGGCTCTGCCACCCCTTTGGGCATGCTCAGCCCCCCGGCAGACCCCCTCAGCCCCCTTCTTAAAGGGGTAGATGCCCCACAGGACTGCTCCCTGCTATATATACAATGTCCCCTTATTTAAAACAGACTTGAAAGCCTTGACCGGCCCATATTTGTTTCTAGCACCTTGTCTTTTTGATTTTTTTCCACACATACCTTTGTATTTTTCTCACTATTGCATGCCACCACCATTGTGTAGTTTTTCATTCTGCACACACTGTTTCCCCCCATTCATTGTGTGTTCTGTTCCACTGATCAGGTAAGTGTGAAATTTTAAAGCTGGCCTCACCCACCACCCCACCAACCTAAAAGTCCACCAGCCACCACTGACTATAAGAGAAACTTGTGAGGTTTCAGCAAGCAAATGAGACTTAATAATGAACAGAGACTCATTGAGTAAAATTGCATTTTTTTTCTCGCAGCACATTCTTTGAACATGATTGCAGCGCCAGCTATGTAACTGTGCCTGGCAAGGACAGAGTCTGAAAATAAACATCAACTTTGTCAGCCTCAGGAAGAGGCAAGCAATAACTGGATGAATCACCTGAACAAATTAGCGTGTTATTTAGTGGGTAATACATGAAATGGTACCATTCACAAATGTCACACTTGGGAGATTTTGCAGAAAACTTCTGGTTGAATTGGAGATAAGAAAATAAAGTGACAAAGAGCTTGTTACATACAGACTGAGAAACAATCAGCATTAAAGTAATTCTTGTACAAGTTTCTACATTAGAGGTGAGGAATGTTTTCTGTCCCAGGGGCCTCTTTGAAAATTAGTACAAGATTGCACAGAATTTAGGCGCAGGGGTGCTTAAGGGTGTGCCCAGGAAGAGAAGGGACTAAATGATGGATCTGTTCCCTCTCCTTTTGCGCATAACCTCATCTCTGCTCCCTTACCCTGAGCTCATTTTTTCAGTGGTTGGGAGTAGGCACAGATCCAGGGTAATAAAAACTAGCAGTGGACTGCATTTAGTCCTAGGCCCGAGGTTCCTCATGCCTGGTCTATATGTTCAGAACAAAAATGCAAGCAGGCCGCTTTCAGCTGTTGATGAACCCACAGGGGCACAGCTAGGTTGCAATGGGATCTGGTGCAGAAGATGGAATTGGGCCCCCCCCGGACAGGGGAGGCAGCTGTACCAGGAAGCATGGGTCCCAGTACAGCTGCACCACCTATCTCCATTATCTCTATGCCCTGTGAACACATCATTATTTGTTGCGCACACCAAACAAAAACTCTGACCAGTGCAGGTTCTACTCACCTATTGCTCTACTCTGGACGCAACCCTCCAACGTTAAAGTCGGTGGGAGCTGAACCATTGACTTGAATGAATGGAGGATTCACCCTAGTTACCAACCAAGCTATGATACTAGAAAACACTACATTATGAAAATTAAAACATCAAAATCAGCTTGGATTTATCCAGGGCAAAATCAAATCTAAATCTGAGATTTGTTCCTTTTTATCCAAGGAAAGCAGAGATGCGAAAACCCTCTTGTTGAGGGCATGCTTCCATGCTAAATAACTTAACATACATGACTAACAGACAACTCATGGGGGGGACACAGGGGACACGATTTTCAGAAGCCCTATAGAATCCCTGCCCAGCCCCCACTCCTCTGCCTCCCTCCACAATCAACAGTAACTAGACACCTATGATGACTAATTAAGGTTATTTATTGGATTTGGATGATCCGATATTCGAGGGTACTTGTGATGATGCCAGCATAATACACCCTGACACCGCTCAAGATGGAAGTCAAAAGTCAACAACTTTGGAGGGAGCAGACATGAAAAAAATAGCCTTGAGTTTGGGCATGTGCAGAATGCTTCTGAGCTAGCATTGCTAAGTCTTCAACAAATACAGGACACTCCTCCACCACTAAAGTCAATGGGAGTTTTGCCATTGACTTTAGTGGGTGGAGGAGTGTGCTCATAGGGTGAAAATATTTATTTTATTTATTTATTTAAACTTATATGCCACCCTTCTGAAATTGGTTCAGAGCAGCTTACAATTAATAAAAAAATCTCACACACACAATCCCACCCCCTCCCATTTACCTCCCCGAAAAACCCTACCCCTCCAAGAACTTTCCTATCTTCTCCCTCAACCCACAACCACATACAATACCCCAACCAATCCCTAGCCCCACCTGCCAAAAGCCTTACAAAACAATAATGTTTTACACTTCCTCTGGAAGATGTTCAAACTCAGGCTCAAGTGAACCTCTGGAGGAAGGGAGTTCCAAAGCACAGGGGCAGCAACTGAGAATGCCCCTCCCTCCCCTGTGCAGCCCTGTCCCATGAACAAGAGCAACAGAAGGAACCCACAACAGGGTGCTCCCGGCTAACCACAGGGAGCGCAACAGGGCATGGTAGGACAGGCAGTCTCAGATATGTGGGGCCTAGGCTGTTCAGGGCTTTAAAGGTCAAAACCAGCACCTTGAATTGTGCCTGGAAAGCAACAGGCAGCCATTGCAGACTCCAGAGCACTGTTGTAATGCACTCTCAGTGACCTATCCCTGAAAGAAGTTGGGCTGCTACATTTTGCACCAGCTGCAGTTTCTGAATAGTCATCAAGGGCACCTACACGTAGAGTGCGGCTCGGTCCCGCTGGCGCATCACCAATATCTCATGGTCAACGGTATCAAAAACAGCAATAGATCTAATAGAACCAACAGGGCCGAGTGGTCCTGATCTAGTTCCCGACGCAGGTCATCGACCAGTGCCACAAGTGCAGTCTCGGTGCCATAACCCGGGTGAAATCCAGACTGCGAGGGATCAAGAAAACCAACATGATCCAGATGCTCCTGTAGCTGCCAGACCACCACCTGTTCAATAACCTTCCCTAAAAAGAGAAGGTTAGAAACTGGCTGATAGCTGGCAAGGGAGTCAATGTCAAGCAATGGTTTCTTGAGCAGGGGCTGCACCACCACCTCTTTGAGGCAGCCTGGTACCCTGCCCTCCCGAAGGGAGGCATTGTCCACCCCCACCAGCAACAGGCCCATGGTCTCCTGACAGGCCCTGACCACCCAGGATGGGCATGGATCCAGTTCACAATGGGTAGCCCTAACATCCCCAAGAACATCCCCCACATCAGCAGGGGTCACCGACTGAAACTGATCCCACAACATTAGACAGGACGGGGCTTCCATAACCTCTGGTATCCCCACTGCCAAAAGTGCGGCATCAAACCCAAGGTGAATCCGAGCAATTTTATCTGAAAAATAATCTACAAACATGTCACAGCAGGCCGGAGATGACTCCACTTCCAAGCGGAGGGAGGCCAGACTGACCAGACCTCACACCACTCGGAATAGCTCTGCCAGATGGGATTTTGCAGACGCATAGGTTCATAAACTAGTTCTATGCTGTAATCTGTCAGCTTCAGCACACGAACGATGCCACCATCGCTTCAACTGCCACCCCTACTGCCTCAGTACCCACAGCCCCTACGAAAACCAGGGGGCCCTCTGGTGCTGCCGCCTGGGAAGCGGACGCCTCAGAGCCATCCGATAAATGGCTTCCGTCAGCAAGGTATTCCACAGCTCAACGAGGTCATCGATAGGATGTCCATCAAGATCACTGGGTATTACCCCCAAAGTGTCCTGGAAAATACAAGGTCCAAGGTATGTCCCCCCCCTGGTGTGTCAGGCCACTAACAATCTGGGATAGGCCCATGGTTGCCATGAACTCATGCTCCACTCCTCTAAGGTCGGCATCGGCATAGATGTTGAAGTCCCCCAGGACTACTGCCTTCGGAGACCACAGCACCACCTCCGATACCAACTCTGTTAGAGCATGCAGGGAGGCTGCCGTACAGGTAGGCGCACGGTATACAAGCAAGACCCCCAAACTATCCCCTGCCAAATCCAGCACCAGGTGGAGACCCTCAATGCCCAATATAGATTGCACCGGATACCTCCACACAGCCCAAGACTCCCTAAAAATCATGGCTACACCACACACACCCATCCCTCCAATTGCGGTGGATGCTGCACAGAATACCCGACCGGAACAAGGTCAGCCAAAATAGGCCCCGACTCAGTGTCCAGCCAAGTTTCCATGATACATACGAGATTGGCAGCATGGTCCAGAATCACTTCCTGAACAGTTGTTGCTTTATTAACTACCGACCTCGCATTTACCAGCATCAGAACATGACCAGGGACTGTTGGATCCTGAACCACCTGCCTCACTGCTGAGGGGGAAGTGAGAGGAACAAACAACAGGCATCTGTCCTGCCTCATAGCTCGAACATTCCCCCAATAGGGACCATACCTCCTGCACCCCATCACAACCCCAATAGCTGTGTCACCCCCTCCAATTGTCCCCAGACCCCCTCTGGTTGCCCAGCCTCAGCCTGGGGGAGGATTCCCACTCCCCCTTGTTCTCACCTCTCAACCCACCCCCTCCTTAACCCACTCCCCTCCAATATCCTGCATTCCCCCCCAACCATAATAAACCCCAACAAACCTCCCCCAAAACACCCTCTGGTACACAAGAAACACACTAAAATCCCACACAATAAAAAACTCCAACGTAGCCCCACCAGGCCCTACCTAAGGGCTGTGTCTTAGGTGTGCGCCTGCGGGGTTGCCAGCAGGCACGCCACTTTAAAGTCGGGAGGGGGGACATGGGCCTAATGAAAACCCTGGAACAGCTCCTCCTGCCCCCCCCCCGATCAGGCATGTATGGCGGTGGTGTGGGCAGGTGATGTGGGGTGAGCCCTAACTGGCTCCCAGCCCCTGCAGCATGGTTTCTTCATCCCTCTTCAGCATAGACTTTTGAGATCTGTTCTCCACCCATTGAAATTGTCTTTTATTAATATACTTGTCTTTATTCAGTGGTTTTATTTGGCCTAAAAAGCATTTTGCTTTTTAATCTGTTCTGTAGCTAAGCAGATTTTTAGAATAATTGATACAAAGGAATTAGAAGACACACGGATATCATGTTTGTTTCTGGGACCCAAGGTCTTTTTGCAAGTTTGGGTCAAAACAGTTTCTCATTACATTAAATGAGTTGAAAACATATTTTCAACTTATGATGGAGCCGTAATAGAGAGCCGCCACCACCACCCTGCAGAAAAGGTGTTTTACTGTTTCAGTCATATGTCAAATGCTGACATAGGTTTAATTTTTAAGCTAAATAAGGGTTTTAAAGGCTGTAAATTGGAGTAGTAATAATCAACATATTTCACAATGTAAATTCCTAATTGCTGTAAGGTATTTTAATGAAAGAGTTCTTTACAGACTAGGGACAGTTCTGGAAATCTAGGTGAGAAATTAGAAACTAAAGACATTAAGAATAATGTATTTAATTAGTGAATTGAAGTTTATTTCAACAAAGTTTGGCTTCAAATTATACCTAAATACACCATTCAGATGAATAAATAATTGTTCCTTTGAATTGTGTCTTAATGAGAAACTCAAAGTCTTATAAATTAGTGTTACTCTAAAAATTTCTTTCTAAAGTGGGTAGAACTGAGGCAGATTTAGCATCTGCTCAACAACTTCCCAAAAAGAATCCCTATATGAAATTATGTAGAAATAATAGAATTTTAAAAAAACGTTGGTGATGCGAATAGACTCCATTGGGTTTCATAAAGCTCCAGTGAAGCTAATAGACTCTATTGAAGTGAGACAAAGATCAGGACCAGTAAAAAGTTTAAATGGTCTTGGTTCACAGAAGTAAGGAGGGGTGAAGTCAAAATAACCATGAAGAAGATACAGCTGTGGAGACATGGAAACCAAAAACATCTCTCTTTTGCATCATCACTTGGCAAGAGGCAAACTTCATGCTGATTGGTGGCACCCCTGACCTGCTGACCACTGATTGGAGGAACCCCTGGCAGTCATATTGCAAGACTTTCAGAAATCCTATAAGACTGGCAGGATATTATTGACACTAGAGGAAGACATTTGCTTGTTAACCAACATGCTGCTGGGCCAAGTCACCTGTGGGACTTATTTTATCTGTCCCAATACTATTTGTTTTATTTTCCAATCCTTTCTTTTACTACTTTTCCCCAAGTCTTTTATTTTTCATTTTTAAAGCCACTTTTCATTTTTAAAGCTACTCCAAGGCTACTTTTCTTTCTTTTGCCCTAGTGAAGACATTTTATTCACATTTTTGAACTTTTTCATTCATATTCTTATTTCCCCCCTATTCTTTTTATTCTTAAAAAGCTATTTTTAAGGCCACTTCTCTCTCTTTTGCTTTAGCAAAGACATTTTCTTTTCTTTTTCCCCCCTTTTAAGAAATTTCATTTATTTTTCTCATCTTTATTTTGATTTTTACATTTTAACTTCATTTTTCTCATTTTAACTCTTTTCAGGTGTTACAGGGAGAGGGGGAAAATGGGAACTGGGTGCCTCTCAACCATGTACAAGGTGTCCCTTGGCCCCCAAGGACTCTCTCTGGGTATAAATGCCCATCAGGATAGTATTTGCGCCCTTCCGACTGCTGAGCAGGTAAGGAAGTTAGGCCCCCTATCATCATCAGGTGTGGGGATCCAAGGGTCCTGTGGCTCCCTATCACACGCAAATCACCTGCAGAGGGAATTCTAGGAAGGGAAAAGTTGGTGTTTTATTTATTTATTTATTTATTTATTTATTTAGCAAATTTATACCCCGCCCCCTCCTGCAACGCAGCTCGGGGCAGCTTCCAACAATCAATTTTAAAACATTTAAAATTCATTTTAAAATATTAAATATAAAATATACCATATAAAACATATAAAACAGGGCTAGAAAAATAATAAATAAATGGGTGGGGGACTAAAATCATCCCTCCCCACCCTCCCTCCCAAAGGCCTGGGCAAACAGCGAGGTCTTACAGTTCCGCCGAAATGTTAAAAGGCTTGGGGCCAGGCGAGCTTCCTCCGGAAGGGAGTTCCACAGCCGCGGTCCTACCACCGAGAATGCTTGCTCCATCGTGGCCCCCCCGTTTGACACGGGGGACCTCCAGGAGGGCACCCCCGGCCGACCACAGGAGCCACTCCGGGGCACGAAGGGCGAGGCGGTCCCTAAGGTATGAGGATGTTGCCAGAATGTGGGGAAAAGGAAGGGTTTGGGGATCCAGGGGTTGGAGCAGGGAGGTGATCTTACAAACCATGGGAGGGGTAGGGAGCCCCAGGCCGGGGGAGGGGAAGAGAAACTCTCTCAGCTCGCACTCACTCTTTCACTCACAGACTCAAAGGAAAGGGAGCAAGGGAAACAATAAGGGAGACTCACTACACGCCTATAAACAATCACACTGCAAAACCAAACAGGGAACAACACAAACACTTAGTTTCTTACTGCTGCGGGGCCAGTCCAGACAGGAAAACCTGATCACCAGCGCCGTTTGCAAGGCAGTGCTGGGGTAAGTAGCCCTATCATTAGTACCCTCAGCTGGAGATTTTCCCTGCAGGTGGGCTGAACGCTGCAGGGTCCTAGGTTCCATCCCTGTTCCACTAGGGCCAGGTGCAGATGCTGGCCTGGGAAGAGCTTCTGAGGATGAGGGTACCGCATACCATCATTCTTCTGCTGGCTTTGTCGCACCCCTCTGTTGAGGTGGGGTTTCCTGGGGGCCTGGGGTTGGCATTGGGGTCGCAAGGGGGCCAGGAGTTGGCAGTGGACGCAGGAGGGCCTGGTGACGGCAGCGGAGTCCTGTGACATCAAGCCATTTTATTTTCATTTTTCTCATTTTTCAATCTTTTCAAGTCACTTCTCTTTTTGCCCTAAAGTTAAAATTCTTTTTCAATTTCTTTTCCCATTTTTCAAGGGCAATTCTTACTTTTCTTTATGTTTTTGCCCCCAGGTGCAGACTTTACTATTCTTTTAGGGAAGCACTGTATTGGTCTCATATAACCGGTTTCTTTCCCATTTTTTCTTTTAACACTGTCTGGTGGACAGAGTTCCCCCAAGTGCTTCTCTGTCTTTTCCCTCCCTTTTTGGAGCTTCCATGCTTCTTGCCTGTTGTGGGGCCATTCCTAAATTCTTGTTTTATATTTTTCTTTATCTTTTATTTTTACTATTTTTACTTTAATTATCAAGTCTCCAGCATAGCAGCAAGTTAACATGTTATCTTCCCCAGCAGGACCCCACAGACCCTGGACAACTTTTTGGGACCTGTGAAATCTGTGTGGTGTGATATATTCTAGGAGAAATTATATATTTGCAATCAATAATCTTTTTTTGCATGCTTCCATAGTGCTTTTATAGTAGTGTGTGAGCCAGTTTGGCAGGGCAATAAATCATAGTATTTTAGTCATAATAATTGTCTATTATGACTTTTGGGTGAGGAAACTTAAGCTTTCCTATGGAGATTCCTGACCCCATGGTGGAGCTAATTCCTGGGAGAATCTTGGAATAACATCCTCCTCTTCCCACCAGATCATGGCTGACCAGTCACTCACACTGACCCCTGGAAGGTGCAGTTCCCTCTCTTTCCCCAGAACTGATAGGCTCTAGCAGGCAGTGCCTGCTGGGAGTTGTAGTCCCCAGTATTCAAGACTATTTTCTTTTAAACAGTCTCTGCATTACACATAGAATGTTCGCAAGCACTCCACACTCAGGATGGTCTCCATAGGCTAACACTGAATTTTCAAGATGTCATAACTTGACGGTCTAACTTTTGAAATAATAGGCTTCAAGTGGAGTTTTTAAACTGCGATATCTCAGCTGTTATCCAACCAATCTGGTGGACATTTGGACAGCATAAACTGTTTACTCCAGTGATCCTTTGATATAAATGTCATGATCCTAACTTTAATCATGTCAATTGTATAGGAAATAGAATGTTGGGAATTTATAATGTAGAGTGCAAGACACCTTAACTATTAGAGCACTCCAATAATAAGTAGTGCCATACTGGGCCAGACCAATGGTCCATCTATCCCAGCATCCTGTCTCTGATAGTGGCCAATCTCTGTCTCTTTGGAGACGTACCCAACAGGGCAACCATAAAAGGTTATGTCCCCCAAACCTACTTGGCTAATATTCATTAATGGGCCTAGCCTCCAAGAACGTATCCAATCCCTTTTTAAAACTAGCTACAGTACTGACCTTGATCATTTCCTCTGGTAGTAAATTCCACAAGTTAATTGTGCACTGAGTGAAAAAATACTTGATCTTATTTGTTTTAAATCCTCTGCCAGTTAATTTCATGGAGTGTCCCTTTGTTCTAGTACTGTTAGAGTGCTTTTAGACAAGCACCTCCCCACCCACTACCCCACCTCCCATCCATTATTCATGCTGCAGGGCACCCATAGGGTACCACTGCAGGCTTGCAACATGTATAATGAGTGGGAGGTGAGTGGGGAGGGTCTAAAATCACCCTTAGAGAGGGTAAATAACTGCTCCCTAGTTACGTGTTCCACAACACTCATGATTTTATAAACTTCTATCATATCCCCTCTTAGTGGTCTCTTCTCCAAGCTGAAGAGTCCTAACCTATCAAGCCTCTCTTCACATACAGCAGTCATTCCATGTTTTAATAATTTTTGTTGCCCTTTTCTGTACCTTTTCTAGTTCTACTATGTCTTTTATTAGAGGGGCGACCAGGACGGCACACAATATTCCAGATGCGGTCATACCATAGATTTATAGAGAGGCATTATGATATTTTCAGTTTTATTCTGTCCCTTTCCAAATGATTCCCAACATTCTGTTTGCTTTTTTGACCATCACACACTTCACTGAGGATTTCAGTGTATTGTCCACAATGACTCCAAGATTCTTTTCCTTAGTGATAACTCCTAAATGAGAACCCAGCATTGTATACATATAGTTTGGGTTATTTTTATATGTGTTTCACTTTGCACTTGTCCACGTTAAATTTCTTCTGTCACTTGGACACTGTCACCCAGTCTCACAAGATCCTCCTGTAATTCTTCACAGTCCACTTGGGTTTTTACTACCTTGAATAACTTTGTGTCATCTGCAAATTTGATCACCTCACTCTTTACTCCCTTCTACAGATCATTAAGAGAGACAAAGTGGTTTGAATTATATCTTTTATTGGACCAACTGTCGTTGATGGAAATAAGCAAGCTTTTGGGCCATGCAGGTCCCTTCCTCAGACATGTAGCATAGACAGTAGAAATATATAAACTGAGCAAAGGTAGAGCAAGTATATATGAGGCAGCATGGAATGGGTGGGAGTGGGTGGGGGAGGGGGGAGAGATGTGCCAGACATTTAAAAACAGCTGTGAGATTATATATTGGTGTAGAAGACTATCCAAAAATAATGGACTTAACAAGAACCTATAATTCTCCAGCCACTACAGATATCTGTTATGTCTCCATGAATAACTTATGTTATAAGTTATTCATGGAGGTAGGAACCAGTTCAGTTATTTTGCTAAGAAAATTGGCTACAGTGTTTGTGCACAATTACTTGTTTTCCATCAGAATTGTGTAAGGATTATTCATGTGCATTTATAAGGCAGAAGCATTGACATGGTCACTGTATGATAAGGATTTAGAATTAATCCTTCCTGTCTGTCAGGTCAATAATGTGTGAACAAAAATGGATTTATATCAGTCCTGGCTTCTTCAGAACAACCACAAAGCAAAGAGCTTGCTCAGTTGCTTTGCCTAGTCAACTGCTCCTAATGTCTTCTAATGTAAACAACAAAACCTAGAGGGTCTGAACAGAGTGAAAAGTGCAGAGATGCTAGCAGATATACAGAAAACAAATACAGTGCAAAGTAATAAAACAGGACAGTATTGGACACAGACAGACAGACTTGGGCCCCTTAGCAAGCTTTTTAACCAGGCTCCTATGTTTCCCCTCCTCCCCCCCTCTCCACACACCCTCCCCTGTCGCTCACCTGGACGAACCCCCACCCCCTCCTGGACCATACTCCCCCTTTTCTCCATTTATTTATTATTTATTCATTTATTTAGAACATTTTTACCCCGCCCCTCCTGCCACTGGCAGCCCAGGGCGGTTAACAAAATCATCCATAAAAATAAAATATATAAAACATTAAATATTAAAAACAATGATAAAAAAGAGGAGACAGAAAACCCCATACCACCCCCCACCCTCACCCTTTTCCCTCGCCAAACGCCTGGTGGAACAGCCAGATCTTACAATTCCTGTGGAAACTTGGGAGGTCAGGGGCCAGATGGGCCCCTACTGGGAGGGAGTTCCAAAGGCGTGGTGCAGCCACCAAGAACGCCCTGTCTTGTGTGGCCCTCCGGGAAACTCGAGGGACCTCCAACAGGACACCCCCACATGACCACAGGGGCCGGTCCAGAACCCAAGGAGTGAGGTGGTCTCGCAAATAGGCAGGGCCCAGACCATGTAAGGCTTTATAGGTCAAAATCAACACTTTGAATCGGGCCCAGAAGACTATCGGCAGCCAGTGCAGAGATCGGAGCACTGGTGTAATGTGCTCTTGGTGGCCTAGCCCCACCAGGAGCTGGACCACCACATTCTGCACCAGCTGCAGCTTCCAAGCCGTCACCATAAGTAGCTCCACGTAGAGCATGTTACAGTAGTCTAGCTGAAAGGTGATAAAAGCATGGATAATCGTGGCCAGATCAGAAACTGAAATCAGCGGCCAAAGCCGCCGCACCAGGTGTAACTGGCGGAAGGCACTCCTTGCCACAGCCTCCACCTGGACATCCAGGCGGAGCTGCGCATCAAGGAGCACCCCCAGGTTCTGTACCTGGTAAGTCAGTGGAGGGCAAACCCCCTCAATCAAGGGGGTCGCCATCTCCACCGACTTGCCCACTAACATCACCTCCATCTTGTCAGGATTCAGTCATAGTCAATTAGCCCTCATACAGTCCCCCACAGCTGCCAGACACCGGGAAAGCACCGAGACAGCTGGGCCTGGGTTGGTTGAAAATTAGAGGTACAGTTGGGTGTCATCCGCATACCGATGACACCTCACCCCGTACCCCCTGATCACCTCACTGAGCGGCTGCATATACATGTTGAACAGGAGAGGGGACAGAACAGAATCCCTGTGGGACCCCACACAGGAGGTCTCGGTGAGATGAAAAGTAATCACCGAGCACCATCCGCTGAGTTCTCCCAGTCAGGAATGAGCAGAACCATTCAAGAACGATCCCAGCCCCGCACTGTCCCGCAGGCGCGTCACCAACATCTCATGGTCAACGGTATCAAATGCAGCGGACAGATCTAACTGGACCAAAAGGGTCGATCGACCCTTATCCTTTTCACGGTGCAGCTCATGGACCAAAGCCACTAATGCCATCTCAGTGCCATGCTCTGGATGAAAGCCAGACTGCGATGGGTCCAGATAACTGGTGCGGTCGAGGTGTCCTTGGAGCTGCTGAGCCACTACTTGTTCAATAACCTTCCCTAAAAAGGGGAGGTTAGAGATAGGCCGATAGCTGGCAGGGGAGTCAATGTCAAGAGATGGTTTCTTGAGCAGAGGCCGTACCACTGCCTTTTTACACCCTATCCCTAGGCAAGCTCATTGAATCTCACAGCTTCCAGTATCATCTGTATGCTAATGACACTCAACTCTGGGTGTTTTTAAATGAGATGCTACCACACATGCCCATTCATCAGCCACTCATGGGGTGGATGCACACTCTCATGACCCATGCAGCACCCACTCATGGCCACTCATGGGGCACTGCTGAAAACTCTGGAGTGTGCTGCATGGTGGGATGCCATAAAGGTGCATGGGGACAGATGCCCATGCATCCCCGGCTCATATGAACTGGGGCACCCACATATACCAGCAGACAGGTCTCTAGCCCTGCTGCCTCCCCGATCCTGCCTACAGCCCTACTGGGAGCTCTTAAAGGACATGCGTGTGAAATGCAACACTATGTTGGCTAAACGTATGACAAACTGATCTCACGATGCAGAAGAGCCAACACTATGGAGGACAGACGCTCAGACATCAGTGTCCTGTATGCCCCACTGCCATATCCGCTTCTGTTGCCTGGAACTGCCAGCAGCTGCACTGGATCCTGGGCAGGAATTTGTGCTGTATGAGTTGTTTACAGCGCTGGTCCATGGTTGCAGGAGTGCGCGGAGGCTGCTTGCATGGGTGTGGTGGCCACTCTGGGAGCTGCCCATTAGAATCACTCCTCACTCACTCCACATGCGTGGGTGCTTCGCAGCCATGCCACTCAGTGGCCACAGACCCCTCCTTAAGCCTTGCTCATTTAAAAACACCTTCTCTTCCCCCAACCCTGCTTTCTCCCCCTCCATTTAGTCATGTATCTCCAAGTGTTGGATGTCTCACCATCAACTCAAGCTCAGTATGTTCAAGAATCAACTCAAGCTCAGTATGTTCAAGACTGGACTCATCTTTTCCTCAAAAACCTTCCTCTCCCTCTTAATTTCCATTAACGGCATCTCCCTCCATCCAGCCTCAGGCATTTAACCAAGGGTTCATCTTTGACTGCGCCCTCTCCTTTAAACCTCAGATCCAGTCTGTTACTAAAACCTGTTGTTTCTCTCTGCATACCATTGCTAAAATCTGTCCCTTCCTTACTGCTTCCACTGCCAAAATGCTAGTCCATGCTCTAGTCATCCCTCGCCTTGACTACTGCCGCCTCCTTCTTATTGACCTCCCCGGCTTGCAACTTGCCCCTTTCACTTTTGTTCAATACTCCGCTGCTAAAGTCACCCACCTTGCTCATCACTGGGTATTTTCAGACGTTACAAGATCACGCTCAACCACAGTGAACCACGGTCAATCCTGCAGCGGGGCCAAAGCACCCTGAACGTATGTTCGGTGGCCGCCAGATGTTCATCATGGGCAATACTCACATGGGGTCAATTCCAACCATGCTTCCGGGGCTCTCCGCCAGACAATCTCCAAAAGCGTGGTCAAAGAGATTCCCACCGGGAAACAACAAAAATTAACATCTGGATGGCAATCACCGGCCGGAATTAAAAAAAAAGATTCCTAGCCAGGGACAAAGCACGCAGCATCGCTGCCAGGCAACCAGCAACAACACAGACACTGGCGGGAGATTTAAAGGGAAACCTGCAGCAGGGAAGTGTGGTGGGATGGAGCGAGGCAGAAGAGAGCAGCGGGAGAGAGAGCGAGGGAGGAGGATGAGGAGGCAGGGGCAGTGGTGGAGGAAGTGCAGGCAGAGGAGGGGGAGGCCGGGGTCATGCTGAGGATGGAGAAGGCGGAGGGACAACACCCGCAGCAGCCGGGACAGGACGCCCCAGGGACAGCAGCCAGACTGGGGGACGAGGCAGAAGAGAGCAGCGGGAGAGAGAGCGAGGGAGGAGGATGAGGAGGCAGGGGCAGTGGTGGAGGAAGTGCAGGCAGAGGAGGGGGAGGCCGGGGTCATGCTGAGGATGGAGAAGGCGGAGGGACAACACCCGCAGCAGCCGGGACAGGACGCCCCAGGGACAGCAGCCAGACTGGGGGAGGAGGCACCCCGGAAACAGGTAAGGGGAACCAAGGGGAGGGGAAGAGGGGGCACAGGGGCACCTGGGGGGGCAGGGGGCCAGCCCGGGCACCCAGCAGGGAGGGGGGGAAAGGTGATGGCCTGCAAGAGGGGCCAGAACCCCCCCAACCATAACCCCCCTCCCCTGCATCCCGCAGACATGGAAATGGGCCCGGGTGGACAAGCCCGCAGAGGACACCGGCCCAGCCCAGGTGGAGGAAGAGGCGGTGGAGGAGGAGGAGGACCCACAGGGGAGATGAGAGAGGAAGTCCTACCACAGAGGGGGCCAGTGGGGGCTGCAGGAGACTCGGGACTTCATACGGATCTGAGGGATCCTGGAGTACCAGTTGGAGCTCACGCTCAACCAGCGGAATGAGCACATCTACCAGGACATAGTGTGGGAAATGGAGGTGGCGGGTCACCCTCAGACCTTGGCACAGTGCTGCTCCGAGGCCAAGGAGCTGAAGAGGGGGTACAAGGCCATAAGGGACAACAATAGGTGGTCGGGACACGGAGCCCAGACCGCCCTCTTCTACGATGCCCTGGACCGAATCCTGCACATGAAGGGCTCGATAGTCGCCCCATGGCTCGTGGAGAGTGCAGTGGTCCAGGGCAGGGAACGGGCCAAGGTACCCCCTCCCCTCACCGCCCCCCTGGTAGACACAAGCTCCAGAGCCCCGGACCGCCAGGAGGAATGCCCCAAAACCTCCGGCACCTGCACCCCCCCCGGACAGCAGCACGGAGTGCACCCACCCCCAGTCCAGACAGGTGGAGTCCAAGGCCGGCACCCTCATCACCCTCAGCTAGTGGTCCCAGGGGGAGCATTCCCACACTGAGGGGTCAGCCTCGAGAGGATTGGAGACCAACATTGAGGGTAAGCCCAGGTGGATGATTTTAAATTGGATGATTATAAATTGTATTTTATTGTATTATATTTTATTGTTGGAAGCCACCCCGGGCTGCTCTCAGGAGGGGCGGGGTATAAATTTATAAAATAAATATAAATAAAATAAATAAATAAATAAGCAGGCGACTTGGAGGGGAGAGGGACCGGGCCCACAGGGGAAGGGGCCAAGGGGGGGATGAAGGGGCTGGGGCCAGCCTCAGCCCCCACAAGCAAGTCAGGAAGGGGGCCTGGGCTCCGCCCACACCCCCCCACACCAACACACACCCATTTGCCCACAGGGCACGGAACACCCCAGCACCAGAGCCAGGTGGGTGAGCAGACCGGCACCGAGGAGCCCGGGCAGCAGGCAGAGGAACCAGGTGAGGCATGCGGTCTGGGTGGGAGGGCCCACTGGGGTGCCGGGAGGGGGTTCTGGGATACTCAGAGGCAGTGGGAGGGGCTGGGAGGGGGTGGGAAGGGGCCGGGTGACATGCCTGGGGGGCCACGGAGTCCCGGTCCCATCCCAGGGCCGAGGGCGGACTCCCAGGGTGGCAGGTGACTCACCTTCCTGTACCCTACAGGGCAACCCCAACAGCCACTGTCTCCAGGGCCTGTGCCCGCAGTGCAGCACATGAGGGAGCACCAGGCACAGGTCCACAGGCGGAGGGAGGACCAGGCGGAGGATATCATCTGGACATTGGCGGAACAGGGGGAGAGGATGATAGCAGCTGTGGACCAGATGGAGGTGGCCATCGAGTGGTCCCTGGAGTGGGTGGAGGCACGGGACATGAGGCTCCAGGCTGAGGTGCACCTGGAGTGGAGGCGGGAGCGCCAGGAGCACAGCAGGCAGGTGGAAGCACTCGGGCGTCTGGAGCAGGCCATCACAGGGATGGTGTGGGAGCACTCTGCCAAGATGGACAGGTCCCATGATATTGGGACATCCTTGCTCCTGCACGCAGGCACCATGTGTGCCTATTCGATGGCAAACACCCCTCCAGGCACCCTGCCTTCCCAGGGCCCCATGCCAGGCCCCTTGGCGCCCCCATCCCATCCCCAACCACCCCAGCTGCCCCCACTCCCGCAAGGGCCATGCATCTGCCTCCCCATCCGCCTGACCTCAGGAGGGTGCAGCCGCCCCTCCCCCCGCCAGTCCAGGAAGCAGCCCAGGACACTGCTGGGGACACAGACAGCGGGGCAGAGGGGAGATCACAGAGCTCTGTAGCGAACACTGGGCACTCAAGGGGGCATCCCAGGAAACGTGGGGGAAGGGGTGGAAGGGGGAGGGCAGTGTGAGGTGGGGGGCACTATAGGGGGCACTATAGGGGGCGGGGCCTGGCTGGGGTGGAGGGAGAGGGGTCGGGTGCACATGTACACATGGGTGAAATAAATTGTGGTTGCACGATACTGCCTCCCGTGCCCATTACTGGCTGATGGGGTGGGGTGGTGGGGTATCAGACTGGCTCCTGTGTAGGGGCTGGGCCAGGGAACCCCCAGGGATGGGCCGGGTTGTTGCAGCCCTCACACCTCGACCTCCTGGCCGATATGCCTCGCAAGGGCATCCCGGATGTGCTTGGCATAATGGTACTCCCTCGGGATCTCAGCGTTCATGTACAGGGGCACCGGGCCGGGAGGCCGGTTGGGCTTGAGGTAGTCCAGGGCTGCCCCCTCGGTCTCGCACACATTGTGCAGCACACAGCAGGCACCGATCACCAGGGCCGAAGTCTCCATGGTGTAGTCCAGCCAGCAAGGCTCCTCCAGTGCTGCTAGAGGGCCCCGAAGGCTCGCTCCACCATGGTCCCGCTGGAGAACAGGTGGGTATTGTATAGCACCTCCTCAGGGTTGCATGCGACCGGGTACACCTTCATTAGCCACCAGATGAGGGGATAGGCAGGGTCGCCCAGGATACAGGGAGCATCAGTACCCCCTCGATCCAGGTCATCCCCATGTCTGCAAAGTCCCCCCGGAACATCCGGGCATAGAAGGGGGAGATGGTCATGATCTGGGCATCGTGACTGCAGCTGGAGTTGCCCGTGAAGATGTCTATGAACCAGCCCCGGTGATCCACAACCACCTGCAGATGCAGTGAGTGACACCCGTGCCTGTTTACATACTCAGCAGCCTCCCCTGCGGAGGGGCAGAGGATCTCAATGTGGGTGCCGTCCATGGCACCCATGCAGTTGGGGAAGCCTCTGGCCGCGAATCCTGCCATCACGGCCCCCTGATCCACCAGCTGGATTGTTCTGTCCAGGAGCATGTCCTCCACAGCCTCGCACACATCCCAGAGGATACAGGCAATGGTGCTCAGGCCAACCCCGAAGTGTTGGGAGATGGACCGGCAGGAGTCGGGTGTTGCTAGGGCCCAGATCCCTATAGCCACCCACTGGACCATGGGGATGGGGGTCCTCATGGGGGTGTGCTGTTGCTCAAGTCATGGCATAAGGAGCTCAGCAACCCATATACGCCTGTCAATGGGCATAGCAAGCAGGGCTGCCTGGCGCATGGTCTCCCTCCACCATTGGAGGCACCCGGCCACCTCACAGATCACCACAGGCCAGGTTCGGCCCCGGCTCACAGCCTGCTGGTCTGCCCCGGAGAGCCTCTTCGCCCTGAGCTGGGCAAGGGCTCTCCTGTGCCCATGGTGGGCCCTGTGGGCCTGTGCAGCTCTCCAGGCCAGGGAAACCTGCAGACGGGTGTCCAGGTGCTGCTCAGTGTAGTCGCGGTACCACTCAGCTGCGAGCGCGAGGTGCATCCAGTAGGAGGCTTCCCTATCCTGCTCCATGGTGGTGGGGGCCTTGGGGGTTGGGGGATGGTTATGCTGGCCCGGTGATGGCCTGGGTGGCCTGGGGCCCTGCCCTCGGCTGCCAGGCCTCTCATTGCGATGCTGGTGTCCGTGGACATGCGGTTGGGTGCACCTGCTGCCCGAGCATGGGGCCTAGTGCACACACGGGCGCGCGCAGCTGTGCATTCCTTGTGCAGCTGCATACCTTCTGCCATTACCCCCTCTCCCTGTTTGCAACACCGTGTCCTTGCCAGCCTGATTAGCGGTCCTGTTTGGGTGCATGTTTCCTGCAGCTGTGCCGGGTCCACACCCCACGCCTCACTCTGTTGCTATACAATGTTGTGGCCCGTGGCCGCCTGGCTTGTCCTTGGGACCCCTCAGAGCCCCCCTCCCCCAGCTCTGGAGGGTATGTGTGCCCCCCCCCCCGTCTGTGGTGTTAGTCTCCCTGTCTAGCTGGACCATGGCTGGCTGTGCTTCCACCGGGCTCCCGCTTCCCGGCCCCCATGGGGCCCCCCATAGCTAGACCTTCCACGAGACCATGTCCCTGTGTGACCTGTGGCATACCCAGGCTGTGCAGCTGCTCCTGGGCTGCCTGGACAGCCAATTGGGTGCTTATGCGAGTCTGAGCTCTGGTCTTTGCTACTTTGGCTATGAGGCGAGTGCTTGTGACTGCCGGCTGCATGCGGAGACGCTGGGGCTGGTTCCCTTCCCCGATGGGTGCATTCCAGAGATGAGGTGCTCTCATGTGGCCTGGTCCGCGGCTGAGATCGTGTCTGCGCTCTCTGTGTGCAGCCTGGCCGCCTACATGATCTGCCTTGCGGAGGGGGGCCCTGACTTGGCCGTGTCCTACTTTGGCTGTGTTCACGGGGCCTGTGGGTACCAGCGCTCTCGTGGGGTGGTGTATCACTGGCTGTTAGAGCTGGGTCAGCTTCCGTGGCCCCCTGCTTCTGACTGCTGCGTGTCTGAGCCTACCGCGGCGGAGCTGTCGGCACTGTTGGACGTGTGGGCCCGTTCGGATGTGCAGTTGGGGCTGTCCATGCAGGATCCATTTGAAGCCTACTATCTGATTGCCCTCCACATGTCCTTGTTGGGGTACCACCGGGGCATGATCCATTGACCCCACCTGGTTCATCGGGCAGGGCACCTGGCCCCTGGGCCCGTCGTGGCCCCCAGCAGCTGGCTGTGAGTCCCAGTGTGCCTCCCGGCCCCCTGATTGCCTACGCCTGTGTGGGATCCCGCCCCTGCCTGGGGGCCAGGTTCCGCTGGCTGACCCCCTGGATGTCTCTGCCGTGCTGCTGTGAAGTCTGCTTCCCGGGGTGCTGCTGCCCCTGCCTGTGGGTCCGGGCCCCCTCTGGCTCCCAACCCCTCATCTGCCTCTGCACTCGGTGTTCCCCTCCGTGGTTGCCTTCCCCGGTGCCTGCTCTCTGCATGGCCTCACCGACCCGCCTGTGTCCAGCAGACTGTCCTCACCCGCCAGCGCTGCCTCCTGTGGCCCCTTCCCCCTCCCCTTGGGTGCCTGTGTGACCTCGGGGTTCTGAGCCCCCCGGACTGCCCCTCCTAGCTTCCTCCTGGGGTGTGTGTGTGCGTCCTTGAACCTGCTGCACTGCACTGGCTCTCCTGCCTGCCCTCCATCGGCCCCTCGCCGGGGTGTGGGGTCTGCGTGTGCCTCCTGGACTGTTCCCGGCCCGCTCGCTGTGGTGTGTGGGCTCCCGTTGTGCCTTGGTCCCGAGCTCCTGGGGCCCCCCCTTCTGGGACTGTCTGTGTTGCTGTGGGGGTGCCCGTGCGGACAGTTCTGCTGTGGGGGTTGTGGTTGCTGTTGCCGGTGTCCTGCCCTGCCCCTGTGCCCTTTCCCCCCTCTTCCCTGTTCCACCCACCCTGCCCTGCTCCCTCTCCCTATAGCATTCAGTACAAGATCCTTGTCTTTACTTTCAAGCTTCTTCACGGCCTTGCTCTCTATCTTTATGAATATTTTTCCTACATTCCCATCCAGGAGCTTTGCTCCTCCTCCACCACCACTTATTTCCATTTCCCCCCCACTCGCGGTTATGACTTTGTCCCTTCCCCATATCTGCCCACCATGCCTGGCACATCCTTCCTGAACACAGTTGATATGTTTCCTCCTTCTCAACTCCCTAGTAAATACTCTCTTTTGTCAGGTTTTCCCTAGCTACCCTTCCCTCCTCTCCCTTCCCCCAGACCGCTCATAGATGCTGTCCCTTTCACTCAGCATCTCCTACTATGCTAAGCATAAGCACATGCTCTTGCAACTTTTCAACTTAATGAATGTATCCCTGATTCACCCTATGTTTTCATCTCCCTTGTCTCCCCACACCCCGTCTTTCCTAGATTGTAAGCCCTTCAGGGTGGGGACATGTCTCTAATTATGGTTATAGCAGGGCACAACTGACTTGGGACGCTGACCCTTTTAGGGGCTTTGCATCTGCAACAGTGCCAATGCTAATTGAGGCTCAGGTGCAGCATGGGAAACAGGACAGCACCTGATGCCGCTCACCTGAGCATGGGTGTGACTGAGCCAGCCCAAAGCTAAAAGCCTGAGTGGTGGTAGGTAGAGATGGGAACTAGGGCAGAGTTCTGTCCTCAGCCAAGAGGAGAAAGTGAGGCAACCCAACTCAGAGAGTGTTGCCTGAGCCGAAGGCTAGCTGTGTGAGTAGCCTGAAGTGAGTGTGTGTAGAGAATATGGGTGGAGAACTGATTATATTGAATAAAATAGACTTGAGGTAGAGATTCCCCAAGACAAGATGACTGTGGACAATATCCTGAAGAGACTTACCCCAGGAGGCTTGTTCCTGTTACAGTGATTGCCCAATGCTAGCTACATTGCTGGCACAATATACATAAACACACACACACACACACACAGAGTAAATGCCCTGTCCCCTTTCTAAATGGCCATTATTTGGATGGAACAAATAAACGTTGTTTAATAGCGTTATTCCAAAACTGCAGACTGGTGATTGACTGAGGATTAATAATGACCTAACTCTCAGGGTTGTTGTGGGAGTGAGCTAGAAAAGGATTGTAAAGTACTTTGAATTCTGAATGTGCTATACAGGTGATTGACAATAATTGAGGACCTGATGCCTAGCCCAGCGATTACTACCCTTCCTTTCAGTTCTGTTCCACTTTTCTGCCAGTGCTGCTGCTGCCTTCTTACTGCATTGCAGCTGCTGTTCCTCTTCCCTTCTGTTGCCAACATGTCAGTCTGTTGCCACCTTGCCTACTATGCCCAGGCCCAGGTCTAGGCAATTACAGTTGCTATGGGGCTCAGGGCTCTCTCTGTAGTTTTGCCACTGAAGCAGGACTGCCAATGAGAGTTCTGTTATGATAGAAGACAACTCCCCATCCACAGGAGCGAGCTGTAGCAAGGGCCTCCAGAGACCTGAACTATGTAACAACATGTACAATAAAACTCTAGCTAATGTCTGCCTGGTCAGAGGATAGGTCAGTGAGGCAAGTGTGCTACTACTACTTATCATTTCTATAGCACTACTAGTTGTACGCAGCGCTGAGGAAGCAGTTGGTGCTGCAGCCCTGCATATACTGCCTGTTATGTGACAAAGTTTAGTTACCACAAAGGTGGTTCCTCCTCGTGGCAGAATCTAAACAGGCCCAGATGCTGGCAGGAAAGCCAAGGCATAAGAGCCTCTGACCATAAAAGAGATAAAAGAATAGGATAGAAATCAACACAAAGTATTAAAGTAGCAAGGGGCCTCTCCAAATGGTCAATTAAGCAGATTTATAGGTTGTTTATAAACGAGATAAAAGCCCACACCAGGAGGGTGTTCAGCCTGTATATACTGCCTGTTTATTAGGTGGGCCCCAGATGCACGCTCCCATGCGCCATGGAGCTTCCACACTCACGGTGGAGTCCTGGGGTGTTGCAGGCCCACCGTGTGGGTCAATGTTTGCCCATGGGTCCACCCCATCTATTTGGATGCATGCAGCCTCCATGTGGCCAAAGCATCTAGAGCAGTCCCAGAGGTCAGAGCAGTGACCACACTCACCACTCTCCCGGTTCTACTGTTCAGTTTCACTTTGGAACACTCAAAAAGGGTGCTCCAGAAGGCTCAGCCCCACCAAAAAAAAACAGGAAGCAAACAGTGGGAGGAGCTTCCTGGACCTAGAATTCCCTGTGGCTGTGAGCAGGGGGGTGGGGGCAGAGTGTGGTGCCTGCCCATGTATTGGGTTTGCCGTGTGAAACCCCCTGAGTGGGGGCTGCCTCGACTGAACATGGGACACCTGCAGGCTATTGTCCATTTATTTTCACACTAAGTCTGCATGAAGCTGAGTATCTGGCTTTCAGCATCCAAAAGCTATAATTGTGCAACGTTTATTATGTTTGTTTCCAAATTCTCCTACTCCTTTCTCGCAGAACAATTCAGAAAGTATTCCTAGTGCAGAAAGGGGGTTCCTGCAAAGGGTTCAGCTCCCTTTGCAGTCAGGTCAAAGAACTGAATGAAGTCCAATGGAATGGAACTTTCAATGGAAGTTCGATCAGGTCCTTATATAGCCCAATTCCACAATGCTTTGAGACCACTTCCCTACTTAAAACCCCAAATCTCAATTGCAATTTGCCAGAGATGCCCCACTATCTGGATTTCTTTGGCCAATTATATTTTCTTTAAGATTTCATTAAGTGGAATATTTTGGCATACTAGCTCTAACTACTATAAAGCACCACAAAAAATGCTCTCGTCCCTGCAAAGAAAGAAACACTGAAAGGAGACACCAGAAAAGGCCTAACACCCTAGACTAAAGACTATCAGAAAGATGTCTTGCTTGCAAACAACACAAGCTTAATTAAAAATTGATTTCCCATTTGTGTCCATACTTTTGAAAAGCAACTGTTGTGCAAGTTAAATATTTTACAAACACATCTCTTACTAAGTTTACTTGCATTCTGAACACAAGTGTCCCTAAGCCAATGTACCACAGTTTGCCAGAACTATTAAATAGCAGAAAATTAGACAGATGGGAATTCACTGGAACAAAAATTGCTGCATGCTGTGCCAGTAAACATTAGGCATCAAGAATGTTATCAGATATTGCTATCCGGTTATAAAAAGCTGTTTATAAAAGCAATTTGTTAACATGCTCCCCAGTCTCAGTTTTGTGTATTTTTTTCATATTACTGTCATACTTGGATTCAAAACAAAGTGCCTTTTTCATGAGTGCTAAATGTACTCCTCTCTCTCTCTCTCTCTCTCTGCAACACCTCTTTTAAGGCACCCAGTAAATAGGGTGCCTGGAGAAGAGTAAAAGGGTTTTTTAAGTTTGGCAGCTGTGGGGGACTGGATGAGGGCTAATCGACTGCGACTGAATCCTGACAATACGGAGATGATGTTAGTGGATAAGTCGGTGAATGTGACGGGCCCCTCAGTAGATGGGATCTGTCCTCCACTGACTTCCCAGGTGCGGAACCTGAGGGTGCTCCTCAATGCGCAGCTCCGCCTGGATTGCCAGGTGGAGGTTGTAGCAAGGGGTGCTTCCGCCAGATACATCTGGTGCGGCGACTTCGGCTGCTAATTTCGGTTCCAGACCTGACCACCATCATCCATGCTTTTATTACCTCTCGGTTAGACTACTGTAATGCGCTCTACGTGGGGCTACCTATGGTGACGGCTCGGAAGCTGCAGCTGGTGCAGAATGCGATGACCCGGCTCTTGGTGGGGCTGGGCCACCGGGTGCACATTACACCAGTGCTCTGATCTCTGCACTGGCTGCCAATAGCCGGGCTTGATTCATAGTGTTGGTTCTGACCTATAAAGCCCTACACAGACTAGGCTCTGCCTACTTGCGAGACCGCCTCACTCCCCGGGTTCTAGACCAGCCCCTGCGGTCATCTGGGGGCACTGTGTTAGAGGTCCCTCGGGTTTCCCGGGGGGCCACGCTGGACAGGGCATTCTCGGTGGCCACGCCGCACCTCTGGAATTCCCTCCTGGTGGGGGCTCATCTGGCTCCAGACCTTCCGACCTTTCATAGCAATTGTAAGACCTGGCTGTTCTGTCAGGCATTTGGTGAGGGAGAGGGGTGATGGGTGTTGGAAATGAAAGGACTGTGAGATCATTGCATCCATTTGCCCAATGCAGAGTTTACAGAGGAGTGTGAGTAGCTAATCATCAATAAGCAGGCAGGAAGCATACTTAAGCTTAAGTAGTTTTATTAGGAAATACATGTAGGATAGGAAAGGCCTACATCTATACTAAGTCCTAAGACTAGGTGTGTTCAGGAGGGAAGAAGGAAGCTCTCTCAGACACAAAGAGATGAGAAACCTCCTGGGGGAGGAGATTGACCAATCAGGTCCTGGCAGGAGTAGGACAGATAGGATGGGGGAAGGGTTCCCTGATCTGTCTGGCTATTCCTGCTGTTTCTAGCAAACAAACAGGATGAGGTGCTATGGGGGGATGCAACCAAAGGAATGTATTTCCAACAATGGGTTGGTTGGGGGTGGGGGATTGGGGAGCTTGGAGTTGGGGTGGTGGTTCTGTGTTTTTATTATTGTTGTTTTTATTGAGGGATATATTTTAATTGTTCAATTGTGTTTTATACTTATCACTGTTGTTAGCTGCCCCGGGCTGCCTGTGGCAGGATACTAAGTTTGTGAAATAAATAAATAAATATACTCCCAGCTCAGCCCGTCACCTACAGGATAGACCTGTGTAATAATAATAATAATAATTGTTTATTTCTGCTTGACCAGGGTCATTGCAGAGCATTATGAAAAAAATACAAGGAAAAATGCAAGCAGATGAAAACAAAAAATATATACAAATTAATATATAGTTAAATAAACCATAAAAACAATCAACCCTCAATCGTTTACCCTTACAAAAATTATAATTTAAAAGGAAGAAAGATAATTCAACAAACTGCTTTGATACCTCTCTACCCATGCTATAAAAAGGGGGAAGCCAACCCCCAAGAACAATCATTTATCGCCAAGGGTCACTGTACACATAAAACGGACCACCACTAAGGTCACCTCGGAGGAACTATCCCCCAAAAGCAGATTCACATAAAAATTTGGGGGTCTACCTGGGAAGGGAGCAATCACCGGGGAAATGAACTTCAGCCGGTTGTCTCATGGAGGGGACAGGCCAAAAACATATGTGCCAAAGACTCAACAACCTTTAGATGACATTTGCACAGCCTTTGGGCTAGCAGGATCCCTTTGTATCCCCCCTCCGCAATAGTCGGGGGAAAGTAATTTGTCCTTGCCAGCAGAAAAAACCTTCTGTCCTGAACGGACAGCCCCTGATCCAAATATGGAGACAAAGTGGGTGCATCATTGGCCCATTGTAAATATAAGACCTGGGACCTCTGGTCTCCAATGGCTGACCTCCGATCTTGCCGGGCTACATCTGTTAGCCTTCTCAAAATCAGTCTTTTGGCTACCCTGTAGCCCAAGGAGGCCAGGGAAGATGGACAAAGACCCAACTCCCTGATCTTCAGATTGGTTGCTCTAAGCCAGTCATTTTGGAGACCTTCTCTCACAGCCAGGACCGCCAGGGGAGCAGCAATCCCATATAGCAGCCTGAGCCAATAGCCTGTGTAAAGCCTGCAGATAGCTACAGATGGAGGAGCAGGTGGTGTTAGAGCTACCTATGATTAAAACCCATCTCTTCTATGGCCATTTTTACACGGATGCCCCTCCCACCCACCCCCTCAGTGTTTGTGCAGGTGTGCGGGTCGGGGACGTCCATGGAAATGGCCAGCGGTGTGGGGGGGGATGGGTGTCCGCTCGGTGTTCATCCATGTGAACACCAAGCAGGATGGGTGGGGGTGCGTGCACACTCCTGCACAACACCCACCTCCAGAAAACCAGAAGAGGCTCTGTGGGTGGAGGTGGGTGTGTGTCCGTGTAAAGGGACACACATGCACCTCCACCCACCGTGGCAAAAACACCCATCCCCCCACCCACCCCCATCCATGTAAAAAAGGGCCTATGTAACCTTCCAAAGCCAGCCCTCCTTATCGGAGTATCTGTACCTGGACTCTTGTATCTGATTTATTCCTTTTGCAGTATTTGTATGAACTACCGAACAGTTATGTTCTTAAAGTATGATCTGGTTCTTCCGTTATCATACAGTATAATTACCAGGGGGAATTGGCTAGCTGACAAAGAGCTAGTGAATTGAATTGAATTTATTTCCAGCGTGGCCGTAGGCCATTGCTTATACAAACAACATAAAACATATATACATATAGCTGTATACATATACATATAGATGGCCCTTAATGCCATAAATCAGGATCTAAGGATCAACTCATAATAAAAAAAAATTTTTTTTAAATGAATCAAGAATCTAACAACTTAGAGTTCTTTACCTAAAAACCACATACAATGGTAAATCTATCTGGCAGTAAGTGTCAACCCGTGGAGCCTTGTACTGTCGACCTGCACATCGCATCGACAGCCATGAGCTCTTCAAGAATTGAAGCCCCTTTAGCTGGAAATCCCAGCCTTTTTTTAACCAACCTATGGTTGTCCAGCCCGGGACTTAACACTATGGGGCATTTAGGCTGAAATGTCTGTTGCACAGACAGAGAAGTACTTAGAGGTGGATATGCAACCGAGGCCTGGGCTATAGGTAAGCTTACAGCTTGGGTTTGGATGGTAACGTGGTGAACTACCCCCGGGGAAGGGGATCCACCAGTTCTAGGGGAAGAGTGACCCCACTTAAGTGGAGCTAACACCTTGATGGCCTTTGGTTCAGCAGACAGGACAGGGTCAGTTGTGGCAACAAAAGCTTCAGGCTGGTCCTCAGCTGTAATTCTATTCGTATCTGGGGTACCTGACGTGGAAACTAACTTCCCCCTAAGTTGATGGTCCAGGTTGAAGTTTCCTGCACAAGGCACCTGTTGGATCTTCTGGACCTGTGGCAATAATGGAATAGTTCCCCTCTTCGCATAGATGTTAACCAGGTAGACCCCCCAAAAACGAAAGAGGTGAGCCTTAGAGAAAAGCCTTGCCACTATATCTGGAGTATGAAAGTAGATGACTAACCTTAATACCCCTCCCTTATCTGGCAAATAAAAGAAGCGAAGTATGTGAGAGGGCACAAAGGAGCAACCCAGAATTCTAGAGACATGGTGGGCAATCCGAAATTTTGTATCCCAAAGGGGAAATACTCCAGACGGGAGAGGGGAAATTATAAATACCAAGGCATTGGCTATAGGAGTGAATGGTCGGTCCTCAGTTACCTTGCAGACTGAGGGCCCAAGATGACCTGAGTCATGCAAGGAAGCTATTTGACTTATCCTGTCTACTCTCTGGGAGCCCATCTCTATCCTGTCTCCTCTAGGCATATTTACGCAGTCCCAAACCCTGGTCACCTGCTGCTGGATAGCCTGAAGCTTGGTATCAAGCCCCTCCATATAGGTAATAAGTGTGTCGACCTGTTTGGAAAACCCTTGAACCTGGGCCTGAATCCCCTGAATTTCGAACGCTATTATACCCATTTTGTCACTAAGTCCTGAACAAATATCGCCTCCCCCTCCCCCTCCTATGTTCCCTCCCAGGGGAAACTCCATCTCCTCTACCTGGTGGAGGTCACCAGTAGCACAAACTTCTTGTGATTCAGAAATAATAGCCCTTGACGGAATCACCGTAATAGAGGGCATAAATTCCTCCTTCTCTGTATTTATTCTAATTGGTGACTGCAAGCCTCCCCCAACTTCCCTAGCCTGGCCAACTATGGGTAGCAGGGACTCTACAGGCGCATTAATCGTCTCCAAATCCCCCTGCCCAACTACATTAGATCCCTGCAGAGGATTAACCCCCACCATTGATTGAACAACTGAGAGCTGAGTCCCTATATCCTCAGCTTGAGTTTGGAGAGAGCAAGTTTTATCCCCCATAGTTAAAGCTCGGGAGCTTGGGAGGGAAGTCTGGGAAGATCCCCGGGATTTGGCAGCCAGGGCTAGCCACCTTTCTCCCTGCTGCTTAAAGGCCTGAGCACACTTTAGCAAAGATGAATCTAAGGGTGCTGGCCTAGGCAAAGTGAATAGCCCAGACCCATCACAGGGCCTTCCCACCCCTGCGCTTGCAAGCCCCTGTGGCAGGGTAAAAGGCGGCGAAGACATACCAATAGTTGAAAAATCCCAACCTATATTACTTCCCTCTGAAGAGGGGCATAAAGGACTATGCATGGAATCATCCCGCCTAGGCCCAGATGAAACTGGTGCTGCAGCAAAGCAGTCAGACAGCTGCAGTTGCTTAACCCTAGCCCTAGTCATTGCCAATGCCCTCCCCTTCTTTTTACCCCTCTTAGGCATTTAATACAATGAAATTAAAGTTAAAGTTGAAGGCACTTCAGGAAACTACCCGAGCCACCCTCCAACAAGTCTGGTAACTAAGTCCTAGGCCCGTGCCCGTCCTGCGCCTAAGGCCGCATGCACAAGGGCACGCCCTTGCGCGTGCAGCCCTTAGGCGCGCTGCCCCAACGTGCGCCTCTGGTGCCGCCGGGTAGCGTGATGGTTATGAGTTCTCCCAGAGGGCGTGGCTCCTCCCCAGTCTCAGGTGTCCCAGCAGTCAATCAGTGTGGCTCCCAATAGTACTCAACGGGGACCCCTCCAGGACTTGGTTCCAGGCTCCCACTCTCCCTCACCCCAACAAGGCAAAAACAGGTAGACACAGGGGGTGAGAGGGGAGAATAACAGAGACCAAGAGCTAGTGAGAAATTTACTGCTTCAGATTTAGCCCATTCCCATGTTGCCTGTAATTCTTATGACAGCAGCTGTCCCACAGGACCGGTGCAAAGACTTTTGTCGGCCTAGGCAAACCCCTGTGCATGCACCCCTTGTGTAACCTGTGCACATATTGTGCACCTCACATGCAACCCACATGCATGTTATGCACAGCTCCCACATGCACACAGTTAGTGCACAACACGCACATGCACAGCCGGCTTCTCAGGCATTGAGGGGTTGGTAGCCCCACTCCCGTCTGCCTCCTGGCCCCAAGTTTACCAGCAATGGCAGCTGGATCAGGGATGGAAGAGGCACCCCTTCAACTTGCAGGAGGGGTGGCAGCAAGAGCTGGATCAGGAGCAGGAGAGATGCCAGTGGAAGGTAGATCAGAGGCAGAGCCACCTAGACGGCACCTCTCCCACCCCCAATCCAGTGCAGAGCTTATTGCCAAGGCCACCTAGGGCAGCAAATTGAAGGGGGCAACTCTCCTGGGCCATCAAACACAGAGCTTATCACCAGTGGTGACAGCGGGGCAGCTTGATCAGTAGCAAAAGAGACGCCAAGGAACCCCCTTCACGTTGGAGCTCTAGGCAGCTGCCTGAGCAGCCTAATGGTAGCACCAGCTCTGCTGTCCCATGACCTTCAGGCTAGGAAATGCATTGATGGTTTCAGTTCCATTTGCAATGGATAATCGTCATCCTCACAGCTAGCACTGTTGCATGCTGGGAGTCTTTGCAGAAAGACTTAGGGGAAAATGGGCTACTATGCTCTCTCCTCTAGCTACCAGCCGGTCTCCCTCCTTCCCTTTGCCTCTAAGCTTCTGGAACTGTTGTCTACTCCCGCTGCCTGGACCTCCTCTCTGCCAACTCCTCCCTGTACTCTCTCCAATCTGGCTTCCGCCCCCTTCACTCCACTGAAATTGCCCTTGCCAGGATCACCAATGATCTACTTGTCGCTAAATCTAAGCGCATTTACTCCATTCTTGTCCTCCTTGATCTCTCTGCTGCCTTTGCCACTGTCGACCACTCACTCCTACTGGACTCTCCCTGCTCCCTAGGCTTCTGCGGCTCTGTCCTTGACTTGTTCTCCTCCGGCTCCTACCTCTCTGACCGCTCCTTTAATGTGTCTCTTCCCAACTCCAACTCTTCCTCCCTCCCCCTCTCGGTTGGGGTTCCCCAAGGCTCTGTCCTGGGCCCTCTCCTCTTCTCTATCTACACCCTGTCCCTTGGCAAACTCATTGCCTTCCATGGCTTCCAATATCACCTTTATGCTGATGAACTCAACTCTATCTCCCCAGCCCCTCTCTCTCCCCCTCTGTCCAAGCTTGCCTCATCAATTGTCTCTCTGATATCTCTGCCTGGATGTCCCAACGTCAACTCAAGCTCAACATGACTAAGACTGAGCTCCTTATCATTCCTCCCTACCCTTCATTTCATTCATTCATTCATTTATTAGATTTCTATACCGCCCCATCCTGCACAGCAGCTCGGGGCGGTTAACAACAATAAAAAACATTTAAAAACATTTAAAATACAATCATAAAACATATCAATAAAGCTGGTGGTATAAAAATAAATATACAGGTGGGGGATTAAAAATC
>QEPC01010682.1:2777151-2790365 GCA_003113815.1 Sphenodon punctatus
AACACACTTCCCATCTTGTAGGGCATAATCATAGGCAGAAGGGTAACCCTTAGGGTTAACAAAATCTGGGTTGATACATTGAGCCAATTCCCCGTCCAAGCATTTGTTAACTTGTGACCGGGTAAGTACACAGACTGAGGAAGTTTTCATTGCTTTCTTTGCCAGTAAGTCTACAAGGGTGTTCCCGTCAACATGAGATCCATATTTGGAATGACCTGGCACGTGCATTACAGTAATTAATGGCTTTTCATCCAAAAGTGTTGCTAATTTTTGCCATCTATGGAAATGTTTCAAAGGTTTTCTTTTATTATCTGGAAAACCATTAGATTGCCAAATTAGCAATTCTTGATTGATCCCTCTGGCTATATAGAAGGAGTCAGTGCAAATGAGAACTGTTTCATCAGGAGGAGAGATTTCTATTGCCTTGTGTATGGCTATCAATTCGTCGTACTGTGATGTGTTGTTCCCTAAAGGCATTTTAATATTGCTAGACATATGATATTCCCCGGGAGGGGTGTGTGTTGTGGAGGCGCTATCATTCATCTTTGCTGGAGTGGGTTCCCCCGAGCCCCCTCCCAGCCCTGCTAGCACACCTGTCATCTGCCCCGATCACAACCAGCCCAGAGAGAAGTGGAGCCCAGCTGATCACCATCCATTCTGAGTTGCGCCGGCATGGAGGCCAACAGCAGACTTTAAAATTGCCGCCGTGGCTGCGAGTAGAGGTTGGAGGGGTGTGTGTTGTGGAGGCGCTATCATTCATCTTTGCTGGAGTGGGTTCCCCCGAATCCCCTCCCAGCCCTGCTAGCACACCTGTCATCTGCCCTGATCACAACCAGCTCAGAGAGAAGCGGAGCCCAGCTGATCACCATCCATTCTGAGTTGCGCCGGCATGGAGGCCAACAGCAGACTTTAAAATTGCCGCCGTGGCTGCGAGTAGAGGTTGGAGGGGTGTGTGTTGTGGAGGCGCTATCATTCATCTTTGCTGGAGTGGGTTCCCCCGAATCCCCTCCCAGCCCTGCTAGCACACCTGTCATCTGCCCTGATCACAACCAGCTCAGAGAGAAGCGGAGCCCAGCTGATCACCATCCATTCTGAGTTGCGCCGGCATGGAGGCCAACAGCAGACTTTAAAATTGCCGCCGTGGCTGCGAGTAGAGGTTGGAGGGGTGTGTGTTGTGGAGGCGCTATCATTCATCTTTGCTGGAGTGGGTTCCCCCGAATCCCCTCCCAGCCCTGCTAGCACACCTGTCATCTGCCCTGATCACAACCAGCTCAGAGAGAAGCGGAGCCCAGCTGATCACCATCCCCTCTGAGTTGCGCCGGCGCGGAAGCCAACAATAGACTTTAAAAGTGCCGCCGGGGCTATGGCAGCGCCGTAGGTGCGTGCCAGTGCATCACGCCTAAGCCTGCACACAAGGGCCCTTGTGCGCGGGCTTATGCGTGGGCTGAGGTGACTGTTTCATAGGACGGAGCTTCCCGACATTATCATCTGATGGGTAGGAGGGGAAGGAAGGTGGGTATGGAAACCCGCTTACAGGCCAGAATAAAACAGTCTACCCTGGAAAAGTATGTGCTGAATCCTAGGGCCAATTTGGTGCAGGCTAAGGAGTCTGAGTGCCTCTGCATTGCGCCTGAGGAGAGGGGAACCCCACCAAGTTTGTCCCCCTCCCTAAGAGACTCGGTGCTCCCGGCTGACCTTAGCAGTCATGGACCTGCAGTGGTGCCAACAGGGCAGATGCCACTAATTGATGCAATTAGCACAGAGAGTCCATGGGACCTAATGGGGAAGCAATGTGTTGGGGTGGGGGATCTGGTCTCAAGGTTATACTCACAGCTGGAAAATGTAAATATGCAATTGGAACTGCAGAGACTTCAATTGGCCATAATTGCAGACAAACTCAAAATACAGGAGGCCAAAGCGATATGGCAGAGAAAAGAACACTCCTCCCCTGGTGTCTCTATAGGAACTCAGACTGTGTGGGAGGACATAGAGGTTCTGCAAATGGGTTTGCAGAGGGACCCTGCTATAGTGGCTATGGTAGATGATAGGCTCAGCGGTCCAGTACAACTGGATACGCGGGCTCTTGCCATAACAATTGTCCCCTCGTCAAACGGGTACTCGCCATTTTGGTCTTCCAAGGGTTTAATTCAAAGGCACCTGACAGCAATCTCTGGGATCATGATCCATCCTACAGCGATAACACGATATTTAAAGTTACCATCATATGGGTATATATCCCGTGTAGTGGTATATTTCTCCGCTGATATAACTGTGGCCAACCTTCGGTCAAGGGCCCATTTGTTTGCCAATAGAGGTATTTATTTAGCACCAGTATATAGAAATCCTGTCAGCACCCCCTTATTCACAGCTCTAGGCAGAAAAGAACCTGCATCCATCTCGGGTATAAATCTAAAGGACCCTAATTCCATCCCTGAAACTAAGCACAGGTCAGTGCCAGGAAGATGCTCAAGAGATCACTCTCCCCGTGAGTCCCAAGTGCCATTGGGCAGGGTAGAGATCCCACAGGAACCCCGACATCAGACTCCCCTTCCAGTCAACTTCAACCATGGTAGGGATAGTCGAATTTGGGATCCAATGCAGGGGCAGAGCGAGCCAGAGCAACCCCCTGACTGGTCTATTCCAATTGGGCTATCAAATGTCATTAGCGTGGCACATAAGCAAATTAGGTTGCCAAAAGGCAGGCCTACTTTCGGGGTGGTGGACGGGCAGACCTTAGTGCCAGGTTTCGAAGGGCTACCGGCAGTATTACTGGAATCACCACAGTCAGATCTTGGTGCTGGTATCCTGGGTAGGGGGGGTAGTAGTGGACAGGGTCTTGTCAATGACTAGTCCAGCCATCCAGTATAGGCCCAATCACAGTATGCTCTTGGAACATTGCGGGGTGGGCTAGGCACAGCAACGACCCTGATTTCATACAATATCTGCGAAGTTTTGCCATTATTCTGATCCAAGAAACCTGGTCCTGCAAGGCACTGGAACTGGAGGGTTACATTTGCAATTCCCTCCCAGCAGTTCGCAGGAATTCCAAGGGGAGGCCAAGTGGGGGACTGGTCTGCTTTCTTTCGCAAGAACTTCCCCTTTCAATAATTGAATATCTTTTTCTATCAGGGTTACTCCAGGGGTTTGTGGCCAAATTAGCTACTCATCTGGATTTTTATGGCCATATATATTCCCCCCTGCAATGCGGGTTCTTTCTGACCCGCGATGTGGGATAATCTGGAGGGCCTCCTGGAGCAAATGTCATCTAAGTACCCAGATGGCCACATTATATTAATGGGTGACTTCAATGCCCGGCTAGGAACGGACGATCAAGCTCTGGCCCCATATGCCGACGGATTGCCGTACGCACCGGCCAGCTTTTTGGGCAGAGAAGATCCAAGGACAAAGGGATCAATTCCTCAGGGATTAGAATGGCCCACTTACTGGCGGCTAGGGGATTATATGTATTAAATGGCTCCTGCTTTAATGATGTGGAAGGGGAATTTACTTTTGTTGGATCCCAAGGCCTCAGTACAATAGATTATTCCTTGGTGTCAGCGGGGATTTTACCTTACATGACCAACTTTGAGATGGGGTTCCCTCTGGTGGGGGACCATCAACCTATGTAATTGTCCTTCACCCTACCTATCTCCGCAGCAGCACCAGCTGGTCAAGATCATCCACTAAATAATTCCTGGGTTCCCAGCGAATGTGTTAGGATCCCTCGCTGGGATGAGAGAACATCATCATCACTGGGGGTCTTTGTGGCACAAGCCCAGATCATCTCACTTAGAGAAAGGCTGATCAGTTCTGAAAGCCCGGTTGAAGTTTTGGAAGTTTATGAATATTTAACAACAGAAATCAAGACACATATCCAGGGGATGGGTCGCCCCAAAAGCAATCAACCATGGTTTGATAAGGAATGTCGGCAGGTTAGAACCATACTGAGAAGTATGCACCGTGAGTATAGGACTGCCAGATTAACTAATTTGCCTACTCAATATGTTGCTCTTAGGGCAAAATATAGAAACCTAATTAACTCTAAAAAGAAGGGATATTGGGATGCCAGATGGGGCTCCCTCTTGCAGGCAGCTAATACAGGAGATACAAGGGGCTTCTGGTATTTGGTTAACAATGCTACTGGGGGAGGGAAGGCCCCTGTGGCTGCGCAAATAACAGCTGACAGTTGGATGGAGCACTTTAGTGAACTTGTCAGGGGTAGGGGGGCAAGGGGGCCATGCACTCACCACGCTCCACACGTCGCCTTGCGCCTGAGGGTACAGTAGGCTTGCTCCCTGGGAGGAGGAATGCCTGTCAGGATAGAGGCTGGGCCAATGCCTATGATGCAAGGTCTGGGCTAGGCCCCTATCAGCATAGGGCGCCGAGACTACAGGCAGAGCAAGGCCCTCACCATGCACCACGACCACAATTATGCTATCTCTCAGGGAAGGGGAAGGTGCAGTGAGGAGGGGCTGTGAGGGAGGTGTGGGTTGGGTCCCCAGGGATGCGGGGGAGGAGCAAGGGTCTTGCACGCACAGGAGACACGGGGGGGAGGAACCATGGGGACTAAGGCTGACGCTTGCACACACTCTCTCACTCTTTCACTCAAATCCAGGCACACAGGGAAATTAGGGCACGACAATTGCACACAGAAATAACAAACTCAATAGTCACACTTAGCTTCTCTCAGGCGGCCGGTCTGCGTTCGACCACCAGCAACGAATGCTTTCCCCGGCACCGTCTATAAGGGGCTAGCCCCGCCCTCCTTCCGGCTTGCTAGCCGTGTGGAGCAGCGCACTGTGCATGGCGCCACTTCCGTTGCCTGCATAGACGTCCTGCCCCTCTGTGATGTGGGTGGGCTTCTTGTGCTTTCTGCGCTGACGGGGGAACCCCTATTAGTTCTAAGGGGTGTGGCTTCCTCCCTGTCTGTTTCTGCCTTGGGCTCTGAGAGCGGGGCCGTCCCTTCTGCAGCAACGGGGTTTTCCCTGCTCAGAGGCTTCTCCCGCTTCCCTCCTCCTTGCCTGGTGCCGCGGCCCCAGGTGCCGGCGCCGCGGCTCCTGACAGTACCCCCGTCGAGCCCCCTGGCCAAGGGGCCAGTATGGGCCCAGGTGGGAGGGGTGGTGCAGGTGAAAGCAACGCACCAAACGGGGTGCGGAAATGTTCGAAGCAGGCTCCCAGGAGAGGTCTGCCGGTCCATAGCCTTCCCAATCCACCAGGTACTGGAGTCGACCATACTGACGTCGAGAATCCAAAATAGCCCGGACCTCGTATTCCGGGCCATGGGGGGATACCAGTATAGGCCCAAAGGGGAAAGAGGACATGGGGGGCAGTACAGCCTTTTTCAGGAGGGAGACATGGAAGGTAGGGTGAATGCGAACATGGGGCAGCAAGCGAACCGTATAGGTTACGTCGTTGACCTGGTGCACAATGGGAAAGGGCCCCATGTATCGGTGGTCCAATTTAGACGATGGGCGCGTGGAAGGGTAATGATGGCGGCTGACCCAGACATAGTCACCTACTTGTAAGGGAGGGCCGCCCTGTCGGTGCTTGTCCGCATTTTTTTTGTATTGTTGTCGTGAATGTTCCAAGGTTCGACGGGCCAGCACTTGAACGGCATGAATTTGGTCCGCCATGGCCCCTGCTGCTGGAACCTGCATCATTGAAAGGTCAGGGGTACCAATTTGGGGGTGAAACCCGTATGAAATGTGGAAGGGGGAATCCCCCAATGATGCGTTAGGCGCATTATTATGAGCGAATTCTGCCAACGGAAGCCAAGTATACCAATCGTTTTGTAAGTGATTGACGTAACAGCGGAGGTATTGTTCCAACCCTTGGTTGGCTCTTTCGACTTGCCCGTTCGTCTGAGGGTGGTAAATGGTGGAAGGTTTGAGGGTAACGTGAAGGGCTGAAAAAAGGGCCTTCCAAAAACGAGATACAAATTGGGTCCCTCGATCAGAGACTATTTCACGGGGCCATCCATGAAGTTTCACTATATGGCGTATGAAGAGCAGTGCCGTATGTTGTGCTGACGGCAAGCCCTTGCAGGTGACAAAATGCGCCATTTTTGTGAAATGGTCTACCACAACAAATATAGTATCATAGCCCCGAGATGGGGGAAGGTCTACAATAAAATCAATCCCTATTCGTTGCCAAGGTCCCTGGGGAAGGGGGGATAGTTGGAGTAAACCAAGTGGGGCTTGTCGGGGTAGTTTCGTGCGAGCACAGGTGGGGCAAGCTTCTACATAGCATTGGACGTCAGTGGTTAACGAAGGCCACCAAAAGGACCGTTGCAACAGTTGACAAGTTCGGTGGATCCCCGGATGCCCTGCTAACGGCACATCGTGGTGGGCCCAAAGGAGTGGGGGATGACAAGAGGCCGGCACCAGGATGCGTCCATCTTTTTTTTGTAGTCCATCTTCCAGAGTACAAGAGGTGTTTTGAAAGCAATCTGGATCCGTGGCACTGGCTTCTCAGAGCTGTTGGAGCTGCACATATGATGCGGCGAAAACCTTGGGTTCTAAAATCGTTCCTTGTGGTTGGTCTCTTGCAGACTCTCCCTCATGGTAGCGAGATAAGGCATCTGCAAGGACATTCAATCGTCCTGGACGGTATTTCACCGTAAAGGAGAAGCGGGCGAAAAATAGAGCCCAGCGTGCATGATGTGCATTGGAGATATGAGCCGTTTGTAGAAATGTCAAGTTCTTATGGTCCATGACCACCGTGACTGGATATTTGGCTCCTTCTAAGTAATGGCTCCACATTGCAAAGGCGGCTTTAATGGCAAGGAGTTCTCGATCTAGAATGGTATAGTTCCTCTCGGCGGGTGTCAACTGGCGGGAACAGTAAGCACAAGGTAGTAACTGCTGCACTGTGACACCTTCTTGCAAGAGGACGGCTCCTAAGACTCCACTGGAGGCGTCAGATTCCACGTGGAAAGGTTTATCGAAGGAGGGATGCTGCAGCAAGGGTGCCGAGGTAAAGGCCTTCTTTAGAAAGGTGAAACTGTGTTGCTCGGGTCCCCAGAGGAATATTTGGTTCTTTTTTAACAGGCGGGTCAGCGGCCTAGTTACCTCAGCATAGTTGGGGATATATTGCCTGTAGTAGTTGGTGCTGCCCAGGAAACGCTGCAGGGCTTTCACAGAAGTTGAGAAGGCCATTGTAATAGGGCATCCACCTTGTGTGGATCCATTTTGATGCCTGTGGGGTTGATCACGAATCCTAAGAATTCCATGGTGTCAAGGTGAAAGGCACACTTTTCGCCCTTGCAATATAAATGGTTCTGTTGTAGTCGTTGCAATACTTGACGTACATGATCACAATGCTGTTGAATGGATGTGGAATAGATTAGAATGTCGTCTAAATAGGCGATTACAAATACGTCGAGTAGGTCTCCAAATACATCGTTTATAAAATGTTGAAATGTAGCGGGGGCATTGGCAAGCCCGAAGGGCATCACACGGTACTCAAAGTGGCCGTAACGGGTTCGGAAGGCCGTCTTCCATTCGTCTCTTTTGCGCATTCGGACCAAGTTGTAGGCCCCCCGAAGGTCTAATTTGGTGTAAATTGAGGCTCCTTGGAGCCTGTCCAATAACTCAGGGATCAAAGGGAGAGGGTAGCGGTTCTTAATCATAATCTTGTTAAGTCCCCGATAGTCGATACAGGGCCGGAACCCCCCATCCTTCTTGGACACGAAAAATATCAGGGCCCCCGCCGGGGAGGATGAATGCTGGATGGCCCCACTCTCGAGGTTTTCATTGAGGTACTGTCGAAGGGCCTTCAGTTCCGGGGCCACTAAGGCATAGATCTGGCCGAATGGTGGCTCTGCCCCAGGGACAAGGTCGATAGGACAGTCGTATGCCCGGTGAGGTGGCAACTGGGCAGCTTGGAGCTTGCTGAATACGTCCCGAAATTTTGGGTATTCTTCGGGTAGCCATGAAGACTTAGGCTCCTTCCAGGTACTGGCTCCCAGTTTCCAGGGGGCCGTAGGTGCAGGTGGAAGACAGTGCTGTTGACAGTGAAGGGACCTGAAGGAAAGGTGTCAGGTTGACCACCCAATTTGTGGGTCATGGAGGCGCAACCAGGGGAGTCCCAACACTACAGAAAAAAAAGGAGTACTCACAATGTCCAAGATTAATTCTTCCTGATGGCTCCCAATAGTACATAATAGAGGTTGCGTCTGGCAGACCACCGGGCCTGAGACTAACGGGGAGCCATCGATGGCTTGAACCCTTTCCGGAGTTTCCTTCAGGTTGGTCTCGATGCCGCAAGATCGAACGAACCCGTTGTCAATGAAATTTCCGGAGGCCCCGGAATCAAAGCCCACACAATGTGGAATCATTGGGGCCCGGTGCGAAGAGTTATGGGTAGGCACAGGTGTTGTCCCCGGGTGCTTGACGTGCAGGAGATTGATCTCACGGCCGGGGTGACCCCTGTCCGCTCCGGCCTGGGTCGTTTCCCGGTCTTTTGTTGTCAGGAGGGAGCGCCGGGCGTTCATTAATAAAATGAGTTGGGTCGCCACAGTAAAAACAAGATCTACTTCTTCGCTACCGGTCCCGCTCCTCCGCTGAAATGGGGCCTCAGGATGCCCCAAGCTGCATGGGTTCTGGCTTCTCATTCTTGGGGCTTGATGTGGAAGCCGGTGGTTGAAACAGAGGTTGGGCTCCAAATGCACGAGGCTCCTGTCGACATTCTCGATGCCGCTCCCGCAGGCATTCCTCGATGCGCATGGTCAAGCTGGCCAATTTTTCCCATGTCTCGGGCAACTCGGTGAAGGCAAGCTGGTCCTTTATGTCTTCCACCAGGCCTTTTCGGAACACCACTTTAAGTACGGCGTCTGGCCACTGAAGTTCCAGGGCCAGTTGCTGGAACTGCGTGATGTATTCTATCCTTTACCCGATGGGGGTCATTGAACAAGAAGGAGAGTTCAGTGACGAAATCAGCATAATGGGTGAGAATGGGACTATTTCCCTTTAGCAGGGTGGTGGCCCACTCTAAGGCCACCCCACCTAGGTTTCCTATGATAAATGCCACCTTCAGCTCGTCGGTGGCATACATGGTGGGCTGGAGGGTGAAGGTTAACCTGCATAGGGCCATAAAGCCCTGAAACGCCTTGCGGTCCCCTGAAAACCATTCCACCCGAGGACCCCGAGGTTCCCTAGGGAGGAGACTGGGCACAGGGAGTCCGATTGCCAGGACCGGGAAACCCCCCATGGGGGGTGGGGGGACTGCCCCTGGGGGACGACGCCACCTACAGTCCCGTCAGCCAGGGAGGCCCCCGCAGGGGCAATCCCCTGGCCCACAAGGGCCACCAGCTCTTGCTGTGATATCCCGGACGTCCATGGCCAAGGACCGGACCACCCTGGCTAGCTCAGCCATCTCCTCAGCCAAACTCATAATCCCACCCTTGGGAAAAGAGAACTTGCTGGTGATTCTGTCAGGGGTAGGGGGGCAAGGGGGCCACGCACTCACCACGCTCCAGATGTCGCCTTGCGCCTGAGGGTATGGTAGGCTTGCTCCCTGGGAGGAGGAATGCCCATCAGGATAGAGGGTGGGCCAATGCCTATGACGCAAGGTCTGGGCTAGGCCCCTATCATCATAGGGCGCCGAGACTACAGGCAGAGCAAGGCCCTCACCGTGCACCATGACCACAATTATGCTATTTCTCGGGGAAGGGGAAGGTGCGGTGAGGAGGGGCTGTGAGGTAGGCGTGGGTTGGGTCCCCAGGGATGCGGGGGAGGAGCAAGGCTCTTGCACGCACAGGAGACACAGGGGGGGGAGGAACCATGGGGACTAAGGCTGACGCTTGCACACACTCTCTCACTCAAATCCAGGCACACAGGGAAATTAGGGCACGACAATTGCACACAGAAATAACAAACTCAATAGTCACACTTAGCTTCTCTCAGGCGGCCGGTCTGCGTTCGATCACCAGCAACGAATGCTTTCCCCGGCACTGTCTATAAGGGGCTAGCCCTGCCCTCCTTCCGGCTTGCTAGCCGTGCGGAGCGGCGCACTGTGCATGGCGCCACTTCCGTTGCCTGCGTAGATGTCCTGCCCCTCTGTGACGTGGGCGGGCTTCCTGTGCTTTCTGCGCTGACGGGGGAAGCCCTATTAGTTCTAAGGGGTGTGGCTTCCTCCCTGTCTGTTTCTGCCTCGGGCTCCGAGAGCGGGGCCATCCCTTCCCCGCTCGGAGGCTTCTCCCGCTTCCCTCCTCCTTGCCTGGCGCTGCGGCCCCGGGTGCCGGCGCTGCGGCTCCTGACAGAACTATACAATCATTTGGTCCCCACCAGTGAAGAAGTACCAGCTAGGGACAACTTACTGAGTGAGATGGAGGAGCCCTCCCCCCCCCCATGGCCCCCAGTCCAGGCTGGGGAGGTTGAGGTATTGGTCGACTCCTTACGGAATTGTCGTGCCCCAGGTATGGATTACATCAGGGTCGAGTTCCTAAAGACAAATAAGGTCTGGTGGCTGCCAGTTCTTGCTGCACTATTTACTGCCATCAATAGCACAGGGCAGGTGCCAGTGGCATGGGCCACAGCATTGGTCATGCCCATCTACAAAAAGGGCTCTAGGACCGACCCAGCCAACTACAGGCTGATCAGTCTCCTCTCACTTATCTCAAAGATCTATGTCAATTCCTTTTAGGGAAACTGACCACCTGGATGGGGCAGGACAAGATTCTTTCACCAGAGCAGGCAGGCTTCCAACAGGGAAGATCTACAATTGAGCACTGCCGTATCTTGCAACATCTGGTTGCCAAATACAGGGCCCGCAAGGGGGTCCTCTATGTAGCCTTTTAGGACCTCAGGGCAGCCTTCGATTCAGTTGATCAGACTGCCCTGTGGGAAAAGCTACGGGAATCTACAATAGATAGACACCTATTAGCACTTATTCAATCCCTATATGCCAAATCCTCCATGGTAGTTAAGATGGACAAACAGGGCCACATAACTCCTCTAATACCAACTACACTGGGGGTCCAGCAGGGATGCGTGCTGGCCCCAGTTCTTTTCAGCTTTTTTATTGACAGCTTCATCCCAGTTGTGGTGGCACCGCAGTTTTTTCCCCCAAAATTGGCAGCTCGGGCCGTCGGATGCCTCTGCTATGCAGACGATGTGGCCCTCTTGTTGCAAACGAGGGTGGGCCTTAATCGTCAACTACAGGTCTTCTTGATGTTCTGCCAGGCTAACAACCTCACTATTAATTATGAAAAATCCAAGATCCTGGTCTTCTCTGCCCGAACAAAAGCCCAGGACTGGTTGGTGGGGGTTATCCCGATACAGCAGGTAAAGGCATTCAGGTACTTAGGCATACTCTTTCATGCATCCGGACGTTGGAAGGAGCATGTTAATCGAGCTATGCGATCGGCACAGGCAGTCGCTCAATCAATAATCAGACTGTTTGCTAGGCAGGGCAGGACGGCAGTCCAACAGGCCATCCAGGTCTATAATAGCAAAGTGGGGTCCCATCTTTTATATGGGGCAGAGCTGTGGGTGCCTTTCCAGCCCGGCTTTGTGGACAAAGTCCAGTCCAGCTTCCTACAGCGACTCTTGGGAGCCCCACGAGGCATCCCACTGGCAGCCATCTGGGTGGAGCTGGGAGAGGAACCTTGGACCCAGGCTGCTAAAGAAGCCACCATAAAATTCTGGCTTAAACTACAACTAGATCAAGGCTCTATATTAATAAGAGCTATGCTTGA
Organism: Sphenodon punctatus; assembly: GCA_003113815.1. Classification (NCBI taxonomy): domain Eukaryota; kingdom Metazoa; phylum Chordata; class Lepidosauria; order Sphenodontia; family Sphenodontidae; genus Sphenodon; species Sphenodon punctatus. Next base: position 2,788,850 of record QEPC01010682.1, read on the forward strand.
GGATCCATTTAGGGACCAGTGGACCTTGAAGGTGGAAGCCCAGCTGGAGGAGATGGGGACCTCAGCAGGCTGTCTAATGCACAAGTTGCCGGATTCACGTAGGAGGGAGGTACTAACGAGGATTAGGGATATAGGATGGCAAACTGAACTTGCCAGAGTTAGGTTATCACCACATATCCGCGACTACTTGTCTTACGCTCCTGTTGTCGGGCAGGTGGCTCCTTACTTAACAGCTCCAATCTCTGGCAGAGCTAAACAGCTCTATGCCAGTGCCCGATTTAACGCTTTTCCCTCCCGTGTCCTGGAAGGTAGGATACAGGGCATTCCATATATGGAGAGACTATGCCCATTTGATAATATCATAACAGAGACAATAGGGCACATAATTCTTCATTGTCATTTATATGATGAACCACGGCAGGAATTCCTTGTCCCTATAATGGATAAGCTCCCAGGCAGGGATGACAGTACTACTAGCAGCATTACTTGATAGCCCCAATCAGGATACTATCCAGAAGGTGGCGAGGCTTTTGCTTAAAGCAGTCCAACTTAGAATTTGTTTCCTAAATCACAATGTACTAGTGTAAGTTATTTTGTACAATTGAGAAGTCAGGGAGATAATTATTATTTACATATTGTAAGTGATGTTTTGGGTGTTTTATTTTATCTGTATGTCTTGGTTTGCAATGATTGTTGATCATGCAATAAAATGATTTGATTTGATTTGATTTGATATTCCCCTTTATCATTAAATGACCCAATCACAACAGCATAACCTGCTTTCCAAATCTGCTTGCCCTGTTTACAGGACATAGCTGATCCATCAGTATAAATAACCTTTTGGTATCCATGGAGAGGTTTATCTGGGGTAAGATTTTTAGAAGGTACAGGTTCAAGAAAGAAAGCTGGCAAATTTTCCAGATCTTTGCTTAATTCCACATATTCAAATTCTATTTGTGGATTTTCAAAATGAGATATCCATTGAACCCAGCGGCTGTGAAGAGCTTTTGCATTGGGTATAGAACCCTTTTTGACCTGTCTTAAAGATGCAATAGGAGTTTTAACTATCATCTTTTGGCCCTGTGCTAGATCTTTACCTTTTAAAATTGCAAGATTACACATACACAAAACTCTTTCAGTAGGCAAAAACTTTTGTTCTGTATTTGCAAAAACATAGAATATGTATTGCAGAGGTTTAGAGTCTCCATAATTGTAATATGAAGCCATTCCTCCTCGAGAGGAGGCTCTGACAATAATTTCAAGGGAAGCTGTATTATTTCTTGTGTTAAGTTCAGTGGCTTGATTTATTAGGACTATTAATTCATCAAGCGCTTGTTGTGCCTCCAAGGTCCAAAAATTCCCTTTACTTCCAATGGAATTAAATTATAAAGAAGTTTGGTTCTCTGGGCATAATCAGGAACCAAAATTCTAGCAACATTTAAAAAACCTAAAACTGACTGCAATTCTTTCAAAGTCTTAGGTGGTTGCAATGTCAAAAGTTTTTCTTTAAAATCCT
>QEPC01010682.1:2801879-2816576 GCA_003113815.1 Sphenodon punctatus
GGGGAACTTGGAAGGATTCAGACATTTATTTCATTTAGTTCAATGGGGACACAGCGCCCCATTGAACTCAATGAAATAAAACCGGTACCGGTATACCGGATTTAATCCGGGAATCCGGTTTTTGTAGAACCGGTAACCGGTAATGGGCCCGGGGTCCCACCACTACCATACTGTAGAGTGCTCTGTGTGGGGCTGACCTTGAAGATTGTTCGGGGGCTGCAGCTGTGCAGTCTGCAGCGGTCCACCTTCTGACAGGAGTGGGTTATCTGGAGCACATTGTATTGGTGCTCCAGAGACTGCACTGGCTTCCGATAGTGTTCAGACACAACTGAAGGTGCTGGTTTTGACCTATAAAGTTCTAAATTCTTGGGTCCTACATATCTAAGAGACCACCTCCTCCTCTTGTTCCATTGTGATCCCTAAGGCCAGCTGTGGGTACCCTCTTGCAAATTCCATCTCTGCACCAGGTCTGTACAGCAAGGGCACACAGAGAGATGTTTTTGGCAGCTGCTCCACAGCTCTGGGATTCCCTTCCCCTGGAGGTTTGCCAAGCCCTGAGCATTTTCCAAAGGCTATATAAAACCCATTTATTTGGCCCGGCATTTGGCAGGTAGGGATAGCATCTGGAGAACTTTTTTTTAAAAATGGGAACTTTTATATTTTTAGACTGTTCAGGGTTTATGTATATTTTAAATTTGCACACACACTTTAAGAAAGGACAGGCTAGAAATCTTAAATAAATAAATAAATTTAAATTTAAAAATGTATATGATGTAGCTGTTACCTAATATACCAAGATTAAGGCAACGGCATATTCCTATTTTATATCCATGAGAATTGGCAGAGGTCTCTTTGTTTTATTTATTTAGTTGAATTTATATGCTGCCCTTTCCACAGAGGCTCAGGGTGACTTAAAATAATAAAACAGTCATTAAAATCAATTTTTTAAAAAGCAATCACTTTAACGCCCCACCCAGCCCTCTCTTACCCCCCCCCACCCCCACCCAATCCCATCCAACCCTATCCCTGCCTGCTAGCCACATTCCTGGCCAAATAGAGAGGTTTTGCATTGTTTCCAGAAGATGAACAGGCTTGGGTTTAGGTGAACCCCCAGACCTCGGGAGGCCATGAGGGAGGAGGTGGTCTTTCAGATACCAGAGAAGACCAAGGTGATGATAGTTGGCCAGTCGTGTGACCTGGGACCCCTGTTATTGATGGGATCCAACCTCCTTTGGTCCCTCAGTTTCGCAGCCTCGGGGTGCTCTTGGATCCACTGCTGCACCTGGATTGTCAGGTTGTGGTGGTGGCCAGGATTGCCTTTCACCAATTACAACTGATGAGAAGGCTGCGACTGTTATCAGATTCAGATCTGATCATCATCCAAGCATTCATAACCGCTAGGCTAAACAACTACAATGTGCTCTACGTGGGGTTGCCCTTGAAGACTGCTTAGAAATTGCAGTTGGTGCAGAATGCAGCGGACCATCTTCTTTGGGAGGTGGGTCACCGGGAGTACATTACACCAGTGCTCCAGAGTCTGCACTGGCTGCCAATAGCTTTCTGTGCACAATTCAAAAGGAACGGTTAAAGACAGGGCGATAGCTGGCAGAGGAGTCAACAACAAGAGATGGTTTCTTGAGCAGGGGAGGGAGGACTGCAGTTTTAAGGTCATCAGGCACCCTGCCTTTCTGAAAGGAGGCATTGACAACCCCAGTCAGTAATGCCCCCAGTGGACTGGCTTTCACCAACCAGGATGGGCATGGATCTAATTCGCAAATGGTTGGCCCAGCTGCACACCTCTAAGCACATCCTCCACATGCCTAATCGGTGAGCAAAATTAATCGAAGCTGATACAAGTAAACTGGACAAGGCTGAGCTTCTCCATCCCCAAACTGTGACTTGGCACCCAAAGTAGCAGCACTTAAGTCAAGCCAAATATGAACGACTTTATCTGCAGAGTAGATGGCAAACTCATTATAGTGGACAGCCAACACCTCTAACTCCAGGCAGAAACATCTAGGATCTAAAACTATTCACCACCTGAAAGGGCTCCACCGTATAGCACTTTGCAGACATAATGGCTGCAGAAAAGAAAGCTTTCTTTGCTGCTGCAACAGTCATAACATAGTCCCTTAAAAACAGTCTATGCTGAAGTCAGTCGACTTTGGTGTGAGTCGAGTGCTACCTGCGCTCTAACAGCCTACCCTCTCATTTTAGCAGTCTCAGGTCCTCCGTATACTAGGGAGACCTGTGCTACCGCTGTGGAGGTAGTGGATGCCTGGGTGCCACTGTGTAAATAGCTTAGGTCAGAATGTCATACTACAGATTAACCAAGGCATTGACAGAAAGGCTGTTGAGGTCAGCGGGTAAATCCCCCAGAGAGTTCTGGGATTCTTTTGGATCCATTAGTGTCTGGGGACGATCCATCCAAACCAGTCCACCACCCTAATGAGGACAAAGGAGGGTGGGTATCTGGGCCTTCTGATGGTCTGACCATGGTGTCATAATACCCCCAATAACTAGAACCCATTTCCAGGCCAGTGCGAAACATAAAATAAAACGTCTGTCCAGCCTTGCGTGTCAGGCCAGATATTACCTGGGATAGGCCCTTGGTTGTGGCCAGCCTCAGCACGTATGTTGAAATCACCTAAGATAATAAGTCTGGGCGATCCCAACACCACCCCTGAGACCAGCTCGACTAGAGCGGTCAGGAAGTCTGCTGTGCAGCAGGGTGATCGGTGCACTAGAAAAATCCCCAACCTATCCCGGTCCCTGAACATGAGATGGACACACTCCATCTTGGGCAAGTCATATTTTGGATAGCTTTGAAAGACCAAATTGTCTTTACAGACCACTGCCGCTCCACTCCCCACCCCAACCTCCAATCCGAGGCTGATGCTGCACCAAGTGCCCGGTCGGCACCATCTGAGCCAAAAAAGGCCCAGAAGAAGCCTCGTCCTGCCAGGTCTCAATAATACGTACAAGGTCAGTGGCCTCATCCAGAATGAGATTATGGGTGGTAGTTTGTTTTATTAGTCACTGACCTTGCATTAAGCAGCATCAGTGACAGATCAGAGGCTACACTAGTGGTGGGACCCCGGGCCCATTACCGGTTACCGGATTTACCGGTTCCCCGAAAACCGGATTCCCGGTTTAAATCCGGTATACCGGTACCGGATTTATTTCATTGGTTTCAATGGGGCGCTGTGTCCCCATTGAAACCAATGAAATAAATTAAATTCCCTCCCCCTCCCCCTCCCAGGCTGCGCGGGTGGAAGGGGGGACACCCCCCACCCACCCTGCCCAGCCTGGCTTTTTGTTTAAAAAAAGAGTAAGAGCGACCCCGAGGCGAGGCGAGCCCACCCCCCAGCACCAGCAGCCGCGGCGTCCCCGCAGCCGCCGGTAAGTATGACCCTGACCCGATCCCTGGGGGGGGTGTTTAACACCCCCACCCCCTCCAGGGATCACCCCTACTAAAGGCTCAGTGCGCTTGCCGCTCTTACCTTTGGGAGCTCCGGCGGCGGCGGGCGGTCCGGCGGCCTCAGCGCCGGCTGTGGCTGCCGGCGTCAGGACGCTCTAGGCCTTCCGGTGAAACCCGGAAGTTCCCCGGAAGGCCTACAGCGTCCTGACGCCGGCAGCCACAGCCGGCGCTGAGGCCGCCGGACCGCCCGCCGCCGCCGGAGCTCCCAAAGGTAAGCGCAGCAAGCGCACTGAGCCTTTAGTAGGGGTGATCCCTGGAGGGGGTGGGGGTGTTAAACCCCCCCCCCAGGGATCGGGTCAGGGTCATACTTACCGGCGGCTGCGGGGACGCCGCGGCCGCTGGTGCTGGGGGGTGGGCTCGCCTCGCCTCGGGGTCGCTCTTACTCTTTTTTTAAACAAAAAGCCAGGCTGGGCAGGGTGGGTGGGGGGTGTCCCCCCTTCCACCCGTGCAGCCTGGACTCGGGGAGGTTTTTTTTGGAAAAAACATTTTTGCTGGGGCAGTTTTTTTTACATTGCAGCCATTTTTAAATGGCTGCAATGCAAGAAAAATCCGGTACCCCGGAATCCGGTACCGGGTCCGGATTACCGGGTCAAATCCGATAATGCCAGTACGCCTGATACCGGCATTATCGGATACCGGATTCTACCGGTTTCCCACCCCTAGGCTACACTGACCTCAGCCCCCAAATATCCCAAGACAAGGGGAGAGGAGTACATGGTGGGAACAGCTATGAGGTATCTGCTCCTGTACCCACGATGACTCTCTTCCTCCCCCCTGTCATACCTCCCCATGCCCAACACAACCTCATTCAGTTTCACAGCTGCCCTGGTTACTCCCACCCACCCACCCCCACAGATTGCCCCTCCCCTGGCTCCACAAGAACCCAGAGGGCCTCCCCCGAGCCAGACATCCCTGGAGAAAAATTGGTCAGGGAGGCAGGCAGGAAACCCCATCTCTGCCTATACCCCCCCATCACAGGGGGGTTGTGATACACCCCCCCAAACCCTTCCAAACCCCCTGTGCCTGTACGGACATAGCACAGTCCTCCACCTCCCCACCCCTTCCCATACCCCCCTCTCACTGGGGGATTGTGGCACATCCACCACTCCAACCCATACCCCTCCTGCCCCACAAATCCCCCCTCTTACACCAAAATGACACCTTTTACCCTCGTGATACCAACCAACTTCTCCATTCCCTCCAACCACCCTTCCCATATCCAAACCAGCTCTAAAAATAATTTTAAAAACACTTTGATATATTTCAGGATGGCCATTATAACAATTAAAGCTACAAAAGACTTTGAGATTGATGAGCTACCAAATTGAGAGTTTATGGAAATCTCTAATTATTAGAGATTAACTCTGGCGGGAGCAGATTCTCTCACATCTGTTGACTGCCACCATCCCCATAGCATCTGGTGGTGCCCACTGACTGAGAAGACACTGGACCGTGGGGCTGATCCATTCCAGCAAGGGTTCAGTGTAAATGTAAAGTACTATTCCACGCACACGTACTATGTAGGGTTCAGTGTAAATGTAAAGTACTATTTCATGCACACCAGTCTAAATCACTTTCAGTGAAGCTAAGCCATCCTAAGTGAGATCAGTCGTACCATCTGTTCCCCTGTCAGCCAACTGCTTTATTCAAACGGATGTACTGCATATGGGCCTGATCCAAAGCCGACTGACACCAACTGAAAGACTTCAGTTAACTTCACTGAGCTTGGAAGCAAGCACTTAAATTAGATGGGTAGAAAATTAGGATTGTTCTTTCGAAGGCAACTCCATTCAATCAGGCCCAACGTTTTTAACAAACAGATACTTCAGTTTTAAGCCGGTGTTATTGAAAGCACATCACATCCATCTTAGAATTCAGTGCTACCGTGTTGATTGCTGTCTTTTCCGTGATTCACTCTTGTGCTTGCATGCTTGCTCTCTCGCATGCACAGCTTTCTCACAAAAATGTTTAGCTCCCAGGCATCTTGAAGAATTACTCATCAATTGTTAGAGGGTTGAATGCACTAGAACATTAACTGAGGGTGACTCACCTGCTCTTCTAACTGAACCGAGCTATCTATATAGCCTACCAGCCCCATGGGAATGAAGTCCGTAAGATTTATGGCTGAGGATTAATGAGTAAAACACAACCCATCGGGACATTTCTTCTTTCACTCCTGGTGAGGCAGAAATAAAATCCATGGCGGTCAATACATTTACACTAGTATAAAGCTGTTGTAACAGAGACAAAGTCCTGTTCAAGACTCTGGGTGATATCTTTCATTGAACTGACCAAAAAAAGACAAAAAGGGTTGGGTTTTTCTCATCCTGTATTCTCCCACACCTGCTGTGATCATGGGACAGGCTCGCCTCACAGGACCTCAGGTTAAACTTAGTGTTTAAACTTGTCTTTTCTGTTCTTGGACCTCCCAATAGAACTTGATCCCTTACAATATCTGCCAGAGTCCCACTATACATTCCTTTAAAGCATGGTGCCAAATGTATTTATTTCATTTGGTTTTTGAGACTAGATAGTTTTCTGTTTTTTAATGATGTTGTGGTTTTTAAATGTTGTAGAGGGCTCAGCTGTCTAATGACAAAGGGTGCTGTATAAATCAATAAGTGAAGAAAAAAGTCAGACCCTGCTCAGGGCTGGACTTAAGAAATGTATGCCCCTATGCCCTTCCTCTCTGGCTGATGCCCTCAAACCCCACCCCAAAGCAGCACACGCACACACACACACACATGGGGGATGGGTTCACACACACACACACACACACGTGGGAGAGGGAGAGGTGACGGGCTCAAGCTCACTCACAAAATGCACAGGGAGAGGGGCTCATACTCATGAAACACACACACACACGGGGGAAGGGCTTACACTTACAACGCACACACACACAGGGGGAGGGATTCAACACACAGCAGGAGGGACTCACTCACAACACACATGGAGGAAGGAGGTCACCCCCTCAACACACACACACACACATGGGAGGAGGGGCTCATTCACACACACACACACACACACACACACACACACACACACAGGGAGGATCTCACGCTCTGTGAGTTACAAACTCCCCATCCGTACCCTCCCAACTGGCAACCCCACCCCCCGCCCAGGAGCTGCCCCGCCTACCCATTCTGCTCCTGCACTTGCCTTCTGCTCCCAGCATGGGTCACTGGCCTTGCTGTCCATCCCCCCAGAGCAGGAGCTCACTGGGGGGATGTGACTCCTCCAAGTCCCCCCTCCCTCTGGCCCATCCAGGGCATCAGGAGGGAGGGAGCAGGAGGCGTTGCACAGGGAACTGTTGCGTTCCCCCTGCCTCCCTGCACAGGTCCTGTGTGAAGCTCTCTGTGGCAGCCGCCCAGGTGTTGGTTTCTGGCCACATGCCAGCACCAATCAGCTGACTAGCAGCAGCCATTAAGCCCCGGCTACGCAGGTGCAGCGGTCAAGTGGTTGAGGACAGTGGTAGCAGCAGGCAGCAGCAGCAACTGCACTTTTGGGGGATGGGAGCCCCGGGGCATGGGAGGGTGGTCTCCCCAATGCCCCAGGCCCCCACAGAGGGTAAAGAGGCCAAGCTGCCGCAGGCTGGCATGGGCAGAAAAATTAGGGTTGTGTGACTCCCCAATTCTCCTACACGTGTGTCCCCATAGTGCTGCCTCTAGGCCCACGCCTAGTGGACCTTGCCCTAAGTCAGGGCCTGACACTGGCTATGATTTTGATTTTTCATTTGCCTGCATATATCTCAGGAGTAACAACATAGGCAATCTTGAACATGTAGCAAATGTTTCAAATGAAGCGTCTTATGAGTAACCAGCGAGTATCTGCTGGCCACCCATGAGCTGTTTGGGGAAGGGGAGAAGAAAGGGGGACTTTCCAAGACTGGGGAGCCACCAGTGCTGGCATCAGACACCGGGTGCTTTTAGATGGACCGCAGTTCCATTTCTTCCCATGCTAGTGTTAGGTCTGGGTAGGATATGGAAGGGAAAGGGAGGGGAAGGAGAATCACACATACAAACACACACGGGCTCAGCACGCTATTGTGGGAAAGATAAACCCTCCGGATCTTGTGTGGCCCTACTCGTCTCTGACAGGATGTGGCAAGATCATCACAGGAGGATGAATCTCAGCTGTGCTGAGAGTGGAGGCCCTCCACTTGTTTCCCGGTTCACCACGTTCATGCACAGCTACACCCACACCCCGTTCACCCCACACGACACCGTCTAAACACACGCCCACGCTACCGCCACTCAGGGAAGGAATTAGTGCACAGGTGAGGGTTGTAGGATCCAAACTTTAGGAGGGAAGGAGGTCACAGAGAACACACTTGCCCAGGGGAAGCGGTATCAGGAAGGGCCCATACTCAAGCGGGACAAGAATAAGGCTTCACCAAACACAATGCAAAAATACCCACAACACACACACACCCTCACTCACTAGTCACCACAAACCTCAGTCGCACAAATACAATCCTCAACCTCCTTGCTTTCCAAAACTCTCACAGAAAGGGGCCAGTTTCTCACAGCTCTGCTGATCACTGGCAACCCTCTGAGTTGCCAGCTTCTTTTTATAGTGAGTTAGCCCCGCCCTGCTGCAGATGCAGGCGTGCAGAGTGTCATAGCACTACTGGCGGCCCCACCCCGCTGCCTCCTGTCTGCGTGCCCTGGGAGCTGCCCCCAGTGTCCTCAGCTGTGCGTGGGGTGGACCCTCCCAGCTCTGCCTCCACAGTTACGCTGTCAGTGTTTGGAACCCCACAGTCTCTGTGTGCCGATCGTGGCTGATGCCCCCAGCGCACCAGGTACCTGCAGCAGCTCCTGACAGCTAGCCCACTTCACCCCCTAGCTGGCCAGTCCATTTAAAAGCACCACTCCAGATGTGGAAGCAGAGCAAGCAACCCCACTTCTCATGCTCTGGAACAACCCAGAGCAGGTGGCCAAACTCTGGACACTGGCCCAAAGCAGAGCTCAGTGGACCCATGCTGCAGCTCCACTTTTGGCCAGCCCTTACCCAGGACAACCTCATAGAATTGCAGGCACCAGCCTAGAGCATCAAGCGATCTACATGCAACTCTATGGTGCAGGGTGGGGGGCTCCACCCAGGCACCCCTTGGGCCAGGGAAACCGCACAATCCATCTAAAATAAACCCAGGTGGGGATGCAAGTGGGTGGACATGGGGGTGCATCCTCGGAGCAGCTCTGGGGCAGGCAGCAGGGCCGGCATTACAAAATGTGGGGCCCAGGGCGAAGACAAAATGCGGGGCCCCAGGCCCTGCCCACTCCCTACAGGCCCTGCCCACTTCCTACAGGCACTGCCAACTCCCCACAGTCCCAGCCCACTCCCCAGAGTATGCCACTGTATAACGTAGGGCATCTTTAGACATAACGAAAATCAGGTGTCAAAACCCCTAAGCACGTATTTTGCCATTGTGTGTAAGCACCATAACAATCCCAACACCAGTTTGACCACCTGTTGAACACGCAATGTGAACACCATTGCATCACAAGGACAATCTGCGTGTTTCAGCTGAACACGTGGACAACATTGAGTCTAATGATATCGCGTGGTATGTTAACAGGTTAGTTATAGTTTATTGTTTCCAGCAAATTGCTATCACAAGAAATTATCCTGGTTTAAACACGGGTAATACACAAATATAAAACAAAGTATAAAGAGTAATTTAAACTAGGGGTGGGACTACCGGATCATGCGGTATCCGATACTGCTGGTATTTTGGTGTACTGGCAGTATCGGATTATTCCGGTATTATTGAGTCCGGTACCAGATCCCCCGTGCCGGATTTTTTTACATTGTGGTCATTCAAATGAATGGCCGCAATGTAAAACAAACACACACAAAAACTGAAACACTTTCCCTCCCCGAGTCGAAGCTGCGCGGGTGGAAGGGGGGACACCACGCACCCACCCTGCCCAGCCTGGATTTTAAAAAAATTAAAAATTTCCCCTAAGTCCCTAGTGCGGGCTCAGGGCCGCCGCCGGCAACCCAGAGCCAGCACCAGCAGCAGGTAAGTACCGGTACTGTACTGATCCCTGGGGTGGGGGGTGGTTTAACACCCCCCCACCCCAGGGATCACCCTACCTCCCCACCCAGGGATCGCCTACCTTGAGAACTTCCAGAAGTTCCCCGGAAGGTCTGGTAGCGTGCTGAAGCCGGCAGCCACAGTCAGCGCTGAAGCTTCCGGACCGCCGCCGCTGCCTGGAGCTCAAGGTAGACAATGGCATTAGGCAATCCCTGGGTGGGGAGGTAGGGTGATCCCTGGGGTAGGGTGTGTGTTAAACCACCCCCACCCCAGGGATCAGTACAGTACCAGTACCATAGGCTATTACCTGCTGCTGGTGTGGGCTCTGGGTCGCCGGCGGCGGCCCGGAGCCCGCACTAGTGGACTTAGGGGAAAAAATTTTTTTTAAAAAAATCCAGGATGGGCAGGGTGAGTGGGAGTGTCCCCCCTTCCACCCGCATAGTCTGGGAGAGGGAGGGGGGAGGTTTTTGTTTTTTTCCATTGATTTCAATGGGGACAGTTCCCCATTGAAATCAATGTAAAAGATCCGGTACCGGTAAACCGGTATTAATCCAGTAAGCCGTTTTTTTAAAATCCTGGAACCGGTAAAACCGGTGCCTGGTATCTGCCCTGATGTCCCACCCCTAATTTAAACTAACATAAAATATAATGTGACTATAAGGAGAAATAGACTAAAATCAGACAACATGGGGAATGAGGCGGTACAACATAGGGAACGAGGCGGCAGTGCTTGTGTGCTGAGATCGGGTGGCAAGCAAAACACTGAGTTAGTGATTAGACACACACCGATGGGCTGTGTGTCTAAACAGCGCCATATGGTGAACACAGGGCCAAACCACACAATTCACACAGTTCATATCAAGGTCAAAAACACACAGACACCCCTTGATGTTATGTCTAAAGACACCCAAGGAAGGCATATAATCTCCAGCCCTTGGGAAGCACACAACATGCACCAGAATCTCCTCTAGGTTTCCCCATTTGAAGCCCTGCCAGGCTCCCCGGGCTGTGTCCCTTCCCCCACCAATAGCACAAAATGGCCACTGCCCTTAACAAAAATGGCAGCAATATCATCAACACCATTTTGGTTAAGGGCGGTGGCCATTTTGTGTATGTGCAGTTCCGGGCACCCACCCACCCCGAAGCCTAAAGTTTCCGCCCCTCTACTTGTCCTACCCCTTGTTGTGTCTATGACTGACCCTGCCAGGTGAGTGTACACCTGAGGTGGGCGTGTAGGATCTATAACAAAGTAGGGGGGATCTGGGTTTGGTTTCTATCCCTGCTGTAGTCATGAAGTTCCACATTGGCATAGTTTGTATTGGTTCCCCAAGTTTTGTCTGTGTGATTGACTTAAATACAATCCTGTAAACCCAGACAGCAAGAAAGACGTACAAAATATATCCAATATCAATATAACAAACTTGAAAGGATTCAGAGAAGAGCAACAACGATGACCAAGGGTCTAGAATACATGTTGTATGAGGAAAATCTGATCACACTGAGCATGTTTAGCCTAGAAAAGTGAAGATTAAGGGAGAACATACTGACAGTTTTCAAAATTTTAAAAGGATGTATTAAAAAAAGATGGAACATTTGCTTTTTTACTGTCAGGGGGTCCCGTCCTGGCCACACAGCCAAACGTAGCTGCTATTGAACCGCCATGCCACTATCCTTGCTCTGCAGCCTGCTGCGAGTCCTCCAGACTCCACTCATTTTCCCGCCACAGGAAGTTGCGTAAACTTCTTGTGAGGGAGAGGAAGAGTCAGAGGACAGAACCTCCTGAGAACTCTAAAAGTGCGCGCGCAGGCTGGGGACATGAACTGGTGCTGCGATGTGGGTGGGTGGAGGCAGGGCCACACCACGACACCCCTCTCCCATAAAAAAAGACAGCTGGTGCAGTGCAGGTGGGCCATGCTGCATCCCCACTGAGCAGCCACCGCTTGCACCAACACACACACACACACCGCCATTTAAAAATAAAATAAAACAATTTGGGGGGCCAAGAGTGGGGCCCTCCTAAGAGCAGGACCTGGGGCAGCCACTTTGAGCTGCCCTGTGGTAAGGTCGGCCCTGGCAGGCAGCCTCTGTGTCTGTCTGTTTACACCCCCACTGTTGAGTCCCAGGGACTTGTTGCTGTCTCTGCCACTCACTATTCCCTAGTCTAGGAGAGAAGAGGAATTTACTAGGATAAGCCCAGGCTGTAGGGCCAACTCTAAAGCTGAAGACAGCTTTCATCATAAGGATATATAAGGAACTGCCTAACTGAGTCAGACCAATGGTCCATCTTAGCCCAGTATTGTCACAACCTGACATGGCAGCAGGGTTTCGAATCCAGCTCTCCGGCAGAGGCCTCACCCAGGCGTGCTACTAGAGATGCTGGGGATTGAATTTGGGACCTTATACATATAAAGCCATGCATGTACTCTACCACCTGAGCCATGGCCCATGTCAACAGTGCTTTAGTATCATATACATCCATAGCACATACCTCACTAACATGACCATCCTAGCCTGTTCTACTGGGTCAATCCCCAGCCTGTAAAGCCGGCACCATTACAATTGAAACTTTAGCTCTCACACAGAGCCACTGTTGTGCTAGGCAAGAACTCAGTCACAGGTTCCCTCATCATACGCAAGTCTTCTGTGAGTGAAGCACAAATACAAGGCCAAGGAAGGAGATTTGAGAGAAGGAGATGAATCTTAACCAATACATGGTGGCCTCATTCACCACAGAACTCTTGGTATGTTCTGGGGTGTGAGCTTGTGCTGTGGAAGAGTTAACATGTTTGCCTTCACTTCTTGTGGGAAATTCCTTGGAGAGGAGGCATGGTCAGTGCTGGATCCAAGGAAGTTGGAGCCCTTTGTGTAATGGTGGTGTTGGCTGCTTTCTATCATAGGAATGCCTGACAGATACACGCTGGCTCACCCATGAGAAAAGGACAACGTTACCATCATTCATTTTTGACTTTCAGTTAAACATCTTCTTCAGGGGCCTGATGCTCCCTGTGTTGCAGGCCCTACGGGCTTGTACAACAAACACATGTTGTTATTTCTACTGTGCTCATAGGCCAGCCCCATGTGTTGGGGCTCCCTCCTGCATTGCAATGGGGGCCATCCACAGGCCAGGGCTCCCTGCCTTTAAGGGTCTGTGGGCCCGTATTTATGTTAGTGCTTCTCACACTCGTTATTTCACGTTTATTCACAGTACCACATATTAAGTGCCATGTGCCACTCCAACACATGGGCCTACCTCCCAACAGTTCTTCTTTAGGAGGAACAGTCTCTCTTTTGGTGCTAAATCCCACCATCCCTCTTGTGAGAGAAAAAACACAATAAGACCAGAATCCAAACCTCTAGCGCCTGTTTCCTGGTTGCTTCCAAGAAAAAGCACTTGAGAAGCAGACAATGGGGAGATGATGCAATGACAAGAAACTAAGGGAGAGATAAGCAAGAGAGCTTCTGTCCCTCTTTATGCACTGGAATGATGGGAGGGGTGTGTGTGTAAGTGCGTGAGAGGTGGAGCTTATTCACTGAGGGGGCGAGGCTTCTCCCTCTTTGGCCACTGGAAATGTGGGAGGGATGCGTGCGGGTCCGTGTGGTTGCACATTCTACTGCTTTGCATCTGGCCTAGGGAAAAGAGTGCTCAAAAAACCTCTTTCACCAGATATTGTGTTTTATAACACGTTGACGTAAGCACAGCATCTTTGATGAATGCTGGCACAGTTCCTCTCCATTATCACATCCGCAAGCAGCAAGGAATAATGATATAAATATTTTTTAAAAGAAAGAAAATAATCGGAGAATTTGTACTTCTTGGCAAGATGAGAAACCTTTCCAGAGGTGCCTTCTTGTGTGATGTGGGACAGCATTGTGCTTACTATCTATAGCACACATACACAAGTCCTCCTGGCTTCCCTTTGGGCAACACAGCCACACATGGAAGGACACATGACCAGACAGTGCTTATTCAGTTCAGCAGAGCAAGACAGCAGAGCAGAGGGACTGGCGCAATACCTATTTTAAAAATCATGCTGCTCTATTTAGCTCTTATGAGCTTCGTCATCGGGGGTGTCCTTTTTTTTTTTTAACACTTCATAGATTTTTACATAACAATGTAAGAACAGGAGAGAAGCTGCAACCCAGGTCATAAAGAGAGAGACCATAAAGAGAATATAGCAATCTGTCTTGGGAAAATGACTATTTTCCTACCCAGATATATTTGTGTCAGGCATTCATGCTTCTATGCAAGGGCAGAGTTTTAAATACTCAAGTGGGTACATTGATTAAGCATCTTTTAGGTATAATTTTGGAGCATGTGTTTTATGCACAACCCCCAAATCCTCATTTGCACAAGTGATATTCAGGAATAAGGACACTGAAGTTACCAGAGAGGAACTGATTTTACAAAAGTAGCCCCTGCACCCTTCAGTTCAGTAGCCAGGTTGACCTTTTGTCCCCACTCTGCTGCAGTCTTGCGTACACTAAGGGAAGCTGGATCTCACTAATACCAACATGACTAGGGATGGGCGAACGCAGTTCGGATGTTCGGAGTTCGAACCGAACTTGGTCTGTTCGGACGTCTGAACCGAACGGCTGAACCGAACTCTCAAACGGCCGAACAGTTTGGTCGTGTTCGGATGAGTTCGGAGGCAGGAAAAACATCTTTCCAGGGCCAAAAATTAGGTTTCAGTTTCGATTTCGCTATTTTTGAATGTTTAGCCAAGTTCGGCCAAACCGAACCATCGAATCCGAACTCAGGTTTGGAACCGAACATCCGAACTGCATTCTGTTCGTCCATTCCTAAACACGACACTCTTATGGGTTCCCCACTTCTGTACCCTTCCCGTTTCCTATAATTACTGACAGGTAGTTGCTGGGAGGTGGCAGCTCACTGTAAGTAAGCTGCTGTGGGTGGGCAAGGGGTACAGCAGCAACATCAGCCCCAGCAAGACAGGTTGCTGTTCCAATCAGCTGTGCTAAACCACTGATGGACAGGCATGGCCTGTTTGTGCTAAACAGCTGACCAAAGCTGCAGCCTGTCCCCAGTTAGTGCCAGTGCTTCTGTAGGCAGGCAGGTGTTTCCTCCTTGCCTACCCATAGCAGTGCCAGCCCCAGTTGGGTAAGACAACCACAGTTCTGGACACCTGAAATTCCAGATGTTTTGCATGTCCTC
>QEPC01010682.1:2816676-2829347 GCA_003113815.1 Sphenodon punctatus
TGTGTATTTGCTGTGTGCTCTACTGTGCCCTTGTTGTCTCTGTACCTGTTGTGTGTGGTACCTCGGCGGCTCTTCTCTCTCTTCCCCCTCCCTTCCCGTTTCCCTTGTGTGGGTGTTCCCTTTTGTCCCTTGTGGCTTTATTTGCCCTCAGTCGGCCCTGTCTGTGTCCCGCCCCTCCCCAGTGCCTTCTGGGTGTTTTGGCCACGGCCGGGAATCGGTGTCACGTCTGTTGCACTGCCCCGGACTGTGATCTGTCGGCCTGATTCCCTGCCGTGATCCCGCTCCCATCACGTCTGTTCGGGGCTTTTATTGACCACAGGGGGTGGTTGATCGGCTCACCACCGCTGGGAATCCACTGTGGTGACTCCGGACCGCATAATGTCTGAAATCACCCTAGGTCATAAACTGGAAGAATTCAGAGTTCCCTCAGGCCTTTCGTATTGGATGACCTCAGTGGGTCATTTTATTTACATAGAAGAAAAAATGCAACCAGCAGTAATGGAAAAATGCACACTTCCTGTAGCTCACCCACACCACAATTCATATCCTTTATGCTCTCAAGGAGCAAATTGATTAAAGAAATGGCATGACATGGCTAGACTAAGGGAAACTGGATGCAACTGCATTTCTCCCAAAACACAGTTCTTTGAATTTTTGAAATGAGGAGTGGGAAACCTCCAAGCTATGGATCGAATCTGGGCCATGACTGTTTTATATTTGGCCCTCTCCTGTTCCTGGATTTGGCCCATGGATTCAGTCCCTACCCTTAAGCAGTAAAAGACTGACCTCAGGGTAAAAGAGCAAAAATAAAGCCATGATCTGGACCTTTCTCTTCCTTCCCATGTACTAACCTCTCACCCCCAATTAGCCCCACCCTCAACTCCTATTCAGTCCACGGAAAAGGCACTCATATTCAGATGAGGAAACCTCCCAATCCCTGTTCTAAATGGTTCATCAGTTGATGGGATGTACAGACACGTCCTATTAAGCTGGGCTGGTATGTCAGAAAGTTAGGGCAGCTGCCATTCCTTAACAAGTCTGCATGTAACTGAAGGATAAGATTCTCAGAAGAGCACATTCTGCCCTCTCCCAAATGCCCTATGATGGCTTTGGACAGGTCCTCTGAATGGCATGACTTCCACCTAAACTGAATAATCTGCAAGAAATAAGAATAAAAGTGCCTCTCCATAATGACAAAATAGTTCCAGAGGAACCTTACATGCAGGATGATGATCATGTGTATTTTCAAAACACAGGTAGCAAGTTCCCCATTGTTAGCTAGTTGCAAGCCAGGTATCTAGCCATATTAGTCCATCTGTTGGTATCACCGGTCCTCAAGGCCTTGGAAAGGAAGGCTACTGGAATGGCTGGAATGCCCCAAACCTGGCCTACACTTTTCCCATATGTCTGTTTGAGAAAGCCATGCATCCTGCTGCTTAGGTGGAAAATCACTCAATGCTCTTTTAAGAACGACTTGTTGAGAGTTTAATGCTGATGTAGTGGTGTCTGACTGATTGCTCTGGGACAGGGGCATAGCTAGCTGGGAATGGGCCCTGATGTAGAAAATGGAACGGGCCCCCTGCAGGGGCACTGCACGCCAGTGTGCATATGTATTCTACGTGTGTAGGGCCCCCGGACATGTGGTGTCCGGGATGGTTGTGCCAGCTCCACCTATATAGCTACCCTCTGCTCTGGGGAAGGACAACCTGTGCCTGAGAAAGCATAGCATAGGTATCAACCATGGGCGCTTTCTAAGCCAGCAACATACCCTATTCTATTCCTGATCTGGAGGGACCAGCTCTACAGATAATATGACAGTTCATTTTGCATGCCCTTTCTATCCTCAGCCTCCCTGATTCAACCACCCGCAATAGTTTCATCGAATGGCGACTGTGATGGCAGCTTTTTTTATATAAGAAACTAAATGAGGACCACTAAATTAATTTCCGATAGGATACAAAAGAGTCATCAGATGATAGCTACTTTCAAATTACTGTCAACTCACATTGCATTTGAGCAGGAGAAATAGAGGAGAAAAGCTTCCGATTTTCCTATTAATTAAAAATATTCAAAATGCCTTTAGAATAGTTATTTTAAAATCTTTTTTGTAAGCTAGGGGACTATTGACATGCAAAATCCTGATGAGCTGGCTGGCCGTGACCTAGACTGTATAATGAATTCTGACTGTATTATTACTGGCTCAAGATGTGAACACAAATATCAGAGCCTATAGAAAAGAAGAAAATGAAAATATTCATTAGCAGACCAAGATCATGCTCTCCTAGCATAGCTCAGTTTGTGTCTTCCTCTCTGATTAGGTACTTCTATGGCTTCATCATTGTAGGTTTACCATAATCTAGTCTGACACATTCTCTTGGGTGCTATTACTTTTACTTGGTTATTGTGAGGCTTTAATCCAAAGAATCCATTGAACCAGCTGTCCTTGAAAATTACCTTTCCTACTAAGGAGCCAATTTATTCATAAAATAACAACCACCTTAAAAGATGAAATATTTCAAATCAGCTACAAAGAGAGGATGCTGATAGGAATTTGATTCCCAAAACAAACTCTTAAAATCATTTCCCTGTAACAGGGGGATGACAAAAGTGAAGAAGTAAAAATAAAATAAAAATCTTTTACAATCCTCAAATCACTTATTCCCCAGCACTCCCACTGAAGTCAGTGGAGCTACTCTGGAGCAAAAAGTCTCATGATCCAATCCATGATAGGCTATCACTGTATTGCCCTGGCTAGTGAAGGCTTGTTCACTAGACTAGAATAGTCTCCATTGTTTGGTGCAGTCTAGTTTTAAACGGCCCCCGTGACAGAGCTTCCGTTCCTGAGGGCGATTGTTTCTCAAGGGACCACAGTGTTAGAACATTCCCAAGTTCAAGAGCCACATGCCAAAATGTTCATAATCGCCAAAAACCACAAGACACATTACATTGATCATGTCAGGGCCTCACTAATTCTGACTCTGTGCAGCACTTTCCCCTCACACCAGCTGAGCTGCATTACCAGTGGTGAGTCAGTCCAGCTAAAAAGCCTCCTGTGGATCTATGAGACTATCTGCCCCCTCATTGGTCACTTGTGCTCTAGTTAATTATAATAGCCTGATAGGTTTGTAATTCCTCAGAGCACCTCAGTGCTTCCAAGTGGAAATTCTTCCTAGTTTCTGTGCTGCCTCCCCCACCCACTTTCCAACCAGATTTTAAGCTTGTTTCCCAACCCAGTATGTGCCCATTCCTGGACTCCTTTCTCCTTGGACAGATCTCCTGGCTTGACCCCTACATTGGCTTCAGACCTTAACCGATTTACTCCCAGGTATGGCACCTGCTCTCTGAACTGACCTTTTGGCTGTTGATTCTCACATTGGCTCCAGTCCACAGCTTTCCTGACCCTTTGGGAACTGATCCTGCAAGGACTCAACACTTTAGGCACTGATCCTGTAAGCTACCTATGCCTTGGCTGCCTTAATGTCATGATTTCCCCAATCCCAGAGACAGGGCAGTACAGTGAAGATTCCCCCTCACATCAAAGCTCAGACTTTCAAGTGGTTGGGTTGGAGAAGTTTGGGTGGCAGCACTAGCAGTGCAGGGCCCACTGCCTCTACTCCCATGGCCCCCAGGAGGCTCCAGCCAAAATGACTGTTTGGTTTCTTTCCTGCCTGAGGGAGGTGCATATCTCCCAAGCAGCTACTTCTGGTGAGAGCTACAGTACAGGTGCTTAAGAGCTGCATGTGACCCCTGAGTTGCCATTTGCCTACCTTTGGTCCAGTACCTCTCCTACTTGGGCCCCACTCCTATAGTCAGGGCTCCCAAATACCATCCCCCTGGCAGCCATGATATTGTGATCTTGCCATGCAATTGGATCTTTCTTGCAGTGCAACAGCAAGGTCAGCTAGGACAAAGTGGTTCCTGTTGGCCACCAGAAGATGATTTTGTGCTTGTTCGTCTGCAGACAACTTCTCCATCTCTCCCTGCTGCGAGAAGCAGTGACAGCCTCAACAACAGCAGATGGTGAACTGATTGGCTGGCAGGGGCGGAAGGGGAAGGGGCTAGGGTTCCCACCTATGTATATTTTTCCATGCCACTTATGAAACATATATGCTGTAGGGCCTGCATTGATACCTATGCAGGCCCTGCAACATGTATGTTTCATAAGGGGCCCAGTAATATCCGGGGCTCTTCTAAAACCACCAACCAGAGAAGGCCCAGCAGGTACTCCCCTAAACAACACACTTTACCTTATAGTGACACCCTGGGGTGGGGAAGAAAAATGTAATGTCTTTAAATATCAACTTCACCCAATCTGAAATCATTGCAGAATCTGAAATTATTGCATGGTCTCCCCCACCCCAAAAAACGGACAGAGTTAAGGTTGTCTGGTACCTTGAACATGCATTTTCATGTTTTTAATCTTTTTAAGATGAACCTTAACTTTCTGTTGCTTGGGTTTTATAAAGGCTGTTTTGGAGATAATTGCATCTTTTAGTGCATTGTATTTTAGATTACTGGTATTCCCTCTCAGCCTTAACAGTTCAGTTTCTCTCTGGGATTTAAAAGAATTTTCTGTGCAGTGAGAGTTTAGTCAATCTGTCTAAGGTAATTGTGTGGTTGCCGCAGCACCAAAGCATCTAGCAGTCTATTATATATTTATTATATATTTATTCTCGCAGCTCCTTTGTGAGGCAGGGAAATACTATTATTCCCATTATGCAGATAGGGTGTACATTAATTAGAATTAGAATAGGAGTTGGGATACTCACTTCAGTGAATCTAAAGGCACATATAATAGACACTTGCAGAATCAGTATCTATGACACTGGTGTCATGAAAAGTGCTTTATAAATTGTGGTGTTCAAATCATGAGCACAGCTCTGCTGGCAACACTACCCAATTAGTGCTATGAGTGTCTTTGTGGAGCAATACTCCATTAAATTACTGTGTCCAATCGTTCTTGGCCGCTGTGTTCACATTTTGCCTGCCCTTTTAACCCAGTCCCCTAAGAAAAGAAGGCTTATGAAATCATTCTTGCTCAAGGTGTGTGCAAGCTGATTTCAATCAACTTTGACAGAGATGAAGAAGACCAATCCTGTAATTTCAAATGTGCACCTGAAAGGGAGGTCTGGCTCATCCAGCACTGGACAGTATCTGCACAATCTTGAGCCTCTATAACCAACGTCAACTCAATTTGAAAGAAAAGCAGCATGTCCAAAGACAAATAGAGCCCTAAGACATTGTAACAATAGGTTCCACAGCCGAGGGAGTTCCACAGCCAAGGTGCAGCCACTGAGAACGCCTTCTCCATAGTGGCCCCCCGATTTACTTGGAGGACCTCCAAGAAGGCAACCCGGGAAGTAAGGCAGTCCTGTAGATACGTCAGGCCGAGGCTGTGTAGGGCTTTAAAGGTAAGAACCAACACCTTGAATTGGGCCCAGAAGACAATAGGCAGCCAGTGAAGAGAGTGAAATACTAGTGTAATGCGCTCCCAGTGACCTGACCCTGCAAGGAGCCGGACTGCCGCATTCAGCACCAGCTGCAACCTCTGGACCATCACCAGGGATAGCCCCACATAGAGCACGTTGCAGTAGTTCAATCTCGAGGTAACAAAAGCATGAATGATGGTGGCCAGGTCGATGTCCAAGACATAAAGTCGAAGCTGCCGAACCAGTTGTAATTTAACTAAAGAACAAGAATAAAACTTAATTTCCCTTACGTTTTTCATGACTTGTGATAAATGAAGTCGCAGCTGGAGAAACCTCTTTCTACAATTCATTTAACAAGTCAAACTAAAACAA
The DNA here is from genome assembly GCA_003113815.1 of Sphenodon punctatus. Classification (NCBI taxonomy): domain Eukaryota; kingdom Metazoa; phylum Chordata; class Lepidosauria; order Sphenodontia; family Sphenodontidae; genus Sphenodon; species Sphenodon punctatus. The sequence continues at coordinate 2,822,478 of QEPC01010682.1, forward strand.
AAATTCATAGGAAGCTGTGGCTTCATTAGGTTGAGTGCTTGCTGCACAGAAAGGCTTGATTTTGTTTGTCTGGGTTTTTTTAACTGGAGAAATATCGGTGTCCCAATGCAAAACATTTCTGAAATAAAACTCCGATAAATGTGCATACTATTCTTATAGTACAAACGTTAACTTCTGAATATGTAGCTGTACACTTGAAACCCCCTGCTTCAGCTTCTTTTTCAGTGACTTAAATTTTGTTTAGCTTAACACCAAGCTGAAAATGATTCTCTAGTTCCAAAATCTCTTCCATATGCCATGTCTTCCCATTGGCTGGTTTCCAACTCTCTCATGACAGCATCAGACGTTACAACACTGCCACCTACTGATAAATAAGGTGCTTGTCTACTTTCTTAAAACTCCTTTTTGTGGTGCTCTGTGGCATGCTCCCTTACCTAAACTTTAGAGAAACCCTGACATTTCGCTCACTATATCAGATCTACTAAAATTTTCACTCAAGCACCCACCAAGACCATGCAAAATAGGTTCCTGTGCCCCTTTTTCAGGAGAGGGACACTCACCAGTACTAATGAAATTTCAGCTCCCCCATGGCAAAATCTGGACATTTACCTGTTTTCACAGAATGTGAAAATTCACTCTTAAGGAATTCTTCAAAATATGTTTAAATGTCCCAGGTTATCACAGAGACTACAGACAACAGTGATCTAGAAAATTGAACTGCAACTTGCGTAACCTTAGTTGACAGTTGCTTTGCTATGTTGCCTCTTGGAAATTTTTTCACCCATCCATGCCTCAGTTTTCCAAAAGGTCACCACCTCTCGTGTTTTGACCCTGAGAGTCCCATAGGCCAAAATGGGAGTCTCGGGATCAAACCATGAGAAGTGTCAACCCTAGTTCCCCAGCCTGTAAGAGGGACATAATGCTAAAACACGTGTAAAGTGCTTTGTGGTGTCTGAATTAAGAACTTTTTGTTGCGTTATTAACAACTCAGGTATTGTAGAGAGAGAGTATGGCTGCACGGTTGGTCCCAAATATAGGCAAAGAGGCAATAGACTACAGTGATATCTTTTATTCGACCAGCTTCAGTTGGTGGACAGGCAAGCTTTCAGACCTCACAGGGTCCTTTATGAGGAGTAAGAACTGCAGGTGCAGAATTGTGAGGTCCAAAAGCTTGCACTTCCACTAACTGAATCTGGTCTAACAAAAGATATCACCTGTCTACTTTTGTCTCTCTATTTAACAACTCTGGGACACCAAGACCACAATGAGACCATAGGGCTGGCCCCCCAAAATCTCCTCCAGATTCGTTGACCTTCTGGGTGTCTGGTGCTTTCAGAACCTCTTGAGTGCTCACCCCAGAACATCATTTCTGCTCAGGATTCCCACTCCCCATTAGCTAACTTTGGGGTTAGCAGGGAAATTTGTCTGAGGCAGAAAAATGCCTAATGCCAGCTCTGACGATGCTTTATGATGATGGCATACTATTGTCTCCATCTTACCTTGATTCCAGTGTTTCTGCACTTCAGTTTACCATCTCTAATATTTATTTAGTTAGTTCAATTTCTTGGCTGGTAATACTCCTTCCCTACCCCTCAAAAGTGCTAAGGCTTCATTAAGTAACATTTGTGAAATGACCTGGATGAAAGACACTACAGAAAAAAGTGCCTACGGGCAATGCTCATTTCAGTCAATAGGTCTCCCTCAAGGTACTAGTCATCCACACTGAGGTGTAAGGAGCCAGCTGGTTTTGAGCTCAGTGTACTAGTCTAGAGCTGGCATGGCATTGCCCAAGCAGCACAACCCATTTCTACAAACCCAGTAGAAAAGGACTCGGTGATACTTCAAGAAGACATGCAACCACCTAGTTCTTTGTTAAGGGGCTGAAATGTACACTAGAATAAGCACCAGCAGTTTGCAAGAGGAGGCCAGATTCTGCCCTGACTTACACCTGCAAAACTCTGCTGTTTCACAAGACAGTGCGGTTTCATGGGTGTCAAGGAGTTCAAACTTGACTCGATGATCTTTAGCTGCCTCTTCTGGTTAGCATGAAATGAAGTGCTTCTTCCATAACCCGAGATGATTCTAACTAGTTTCCCCTTGCTGGCTTGCAGACTTTAAAGCCAGGCCTCTGGTCTCTCTCTACAGCCTTGCAGTAAGTGGGTAGCCTTTTGGTGGAGTATCAGTGCTATAGCTCTCAAACTGCAGGAACAAATTCTTTGCAGACATGTTTGAGCTTCTGGTTCAGGCCATTTCACATTCTTGCAATTCAGTTTTTCTGTGAACGTCTGAGGCATTTGCAGCCTCTGCTGCATCTCTCACCACAGCAGCAGGGTGGGACTCCCTACTTTGCTTCAACACTGTTTGTGTGAACAAAAACAGAGCTAAACTGAGTTATGGAGATGGTATTTAACAAGACCAGTCACATTTACTTGGGCTTTTCATGGAGGCTAGCACAGCAATCATTGGCCATCAGGCAACCTATGTTGTGTCAGAATGGGTGTCTTCCAGTCCTTGTGCAGCTACTTAATAGTGCATGTGTCTCTGGAGTACATTTCCTGAGGGAGAAAATTCTTTTCAAATTCTCAGAGATCAACTGTTTCTGCCTTGGGAGAACAATAGCATGTAATCCATACTGACCTTTCATTAGCATTCATCCTCTTATTAGGCTAACAGCTGGCTATCCCCATTATTCTCTCTCCTACTCTTTGTCTGGGTGTTTGTGTATTGGATTAGTTCAAACAACAAAGTGCTTAACATTCCAGACCAAAACCATTACCCATGCCTTTGTTTCCCTTCCCCTGGACCCATTATCTCTTAATGCCTTTGTTTAGCTGATCAACCCCTTCATTATGGCATCCATTATCTTCTTCTGCTAACACTTATGTCCGTGATACAGAAATAAGAAAGCACCCTAAGCACTCAAATAACCCCATCTGCTTAGTTATATTACAATAGACCGTTTACACAGAGGCAAGACATTCATTAAGGATAACTTCAGCCCAACCCATCTCTCTTACAGCTGTCCAGAAATGGTTTGCTGTCATCTGAAACATAACGTGGCCAAAACATCTCCTGTGCTTCCCACGCCAACGCTCTTGCAGCGGCATGCCTGGGTTTTTACAAGAATTTGTTTTTGGCAGCATTTTTTCGGAGGCAAGTACCTTTTTAACTCACATTAACCTCTTCTCTGTTCCCAGGAAAAGTGGAGGGATATTTGCTTCTCAAACAAAGTGAGTTAAAATGGAGAGAGAGCTTCTGCACAGAAGAATAATAACTACCCCAAGTCCTATCTAATCCCTGAAACTGTCCACCTTCCCTGCTTTCGTCTTTCCCTCCATGTCTCTGCCTCACTGACAACTTATTTCATCTTCCCCTGCTGGCAGTTTCCTGCACGTTCCAAACTGGGGAGATCAGGGGAAAGGAAGAGCTATCAAACACCTGGCTTCTCTTGTTCATGGGAACAGAAGTGGAGGGAGGTAGTTACTCCAGTCTCTCCAGAGTATTATTATTATTATTAACAAACATTTATATAGCACCAGCAGTGTACCTGGCACTTTACAAAGTAATAAAATAGACACGGTCCCTGCCCCTAGGGCTTACAATCTGAGAGACAGGAGCTGGGGGAGAGACTTAGGAAGGGGAACAGAGGGAAAGACAAGGGGTCTAACATTCATGAAGATGCGAGGTCTCATGTGCACGTACTTGGCTTGGTTACAATGAGAATGACAGCAGGCAGGTCCATGTTGCAAGGATAAGGGTAAACCGATCGTAGGTATAGGAATAGTGGCTCAGCAGGATAAAGAGTCAGACAGAGCAGAGCGAAAGAGGTGAGTTTTAAGGAGAGATTTGAAGGTATGAATGGAGGGGGCAAGGCGGATGTGGACAGGGAGGGAGTTCCAGGCATGGGGGGCAGCAAGTGAGAAGGGACGAAGGCGCTTAGGGGAGCAGGGAAGGCGTGGAAGGGCGAGAGATGGGACAGAGGAGGAGCGAAGTGCACGGGCTGGAGTATGGAGGGCGATAAGTGAAGAGAGGTAGGGGGGAGCAAGGTTGTGAAGAGCTTTATAGGTGAAGAGTACCCTTACTTGTGAGAACAAACCTCTAGTGTGTGTTTTAATGCTACCCTCTAGGAGCATCAGAAGACAGGATATGCAATGGCATGTTGCTAGTTTATTCGTCAGTGATACGGCCTCAGGCCACACAGGGAAATCCCACTGCCACTGATGTGCTTCCACAGTGGACAGGCCTTGCTGCTTCTGCTGTCTTGTGGTCAGGGCAGGCAGGATTATGGACATGTTGTCTGAACGTCTGGAAGTGGGGCAGGCTCTTCAGGGAGGTTCTACTCTTTTTTTCAGAGAACTGTGACGTGTCAACACTTCAAAAGGGTGTGTGTGGCCATGCCAGAAAGAGGCAGGACAGTTCCTTTGCCTGGTCCTTTCATGGTGTAGCACCAGTTGCTGGGAACTGGACCACAGGGAAACAGGAAGTGGGGGCTGCAGGGAACTTGGGCTGTCAGAGCCTAGACGGAGCTAGCCCTGCGTGCCTGAATTGGGCTAGGAAGTCTGATAGGCCAAGAACCTGGTGGGGGCTCGAGAACCAGAGGGTGGCTGAGCTGAGAAACTGGGGAGCTGAACACTGGAGTACAGAGAAGGTGGGGAGCTGGAGAACTGGAAGGCCAGGAAGCTGGCCAGCAGAGCAGGAGGCTGGGAAGCTGGAAGGCAGGACAGGATGGGGAGCTGGAGAGCAGAGATACAAGGAGTCTCTGGCTACAGAGACACGTCCTCTTTCCTGGATGCCCTTTATAGTCTGGGCAGCCAGCCAACAGGGAAACAGGCAGGGCTCAACCCTAAAAAATAAATAAAATAATAAACCTATCAGGGAGACAGTGGGGATGAGAGAGCACCAGTTCACAATTCCAGGTTAACACCCAGTAGTCCAGGTGGAAGAGAATCCTATCAAGCCTGCCTCCAAGCCCCCAGGGGACCTGGGTTCAAGCCCTGCTCCCACCAAGACTTGACAGGGACAGCTTAATCACACGAAACAGAAGTGAAAGGTCCAGGAGTGGAGATTCAGCACCCTGAATCCTTGTGAATTGGCTTTGGGAGCCCTTCTGTGCACTGGTTATGGGTTGCCCATCTACTCTTTGCACCCAGTTCCTGCCCCATCTACCCTGAACCTATCTTATCCCCTTACCTTTATTAGTCCAACATAATTGTTTTTTTAATTTGCATAACAATATGAACCAATGCATGCAAATTAGCACTGTGGTTTTTTTCCCTGGGGAACATAAGAAGTGTCATACTGGGACAGTCCAGTGGTCCATCTAGCCCAGCATCCTGTCTCCAACAGTGGCCAATCACGGTGGCTTGGGAGAAGCACCCAACATGTCACAATGGGGGATCCATTCCCTGTTGTTTCCCCCCCAGCTCCCGTCACGTTCCCGATCCTGTTTGGCTAATAGCTGCTAATGGACCTATCTTCCAGAAACTTGTCCAAACCTCTTTTAAATTCAGCTATAGTACTGACCCTTTCCACAACCCAATTATACGCTGAGTGAAAAAAAATTTCTTTTATTGTTTTAATCTTGCCCCCCATGAGTTTCATGGAGTGTCCCCTAGCTCTAGTACTGAGAGTGTAAATAACTGTTCCTTGTTTATTAGTTCCACACCACTCATGATTTTATAGACCTCTATCATATCTCCACTCAAGTTGTCGCTTCTCCAAGCTGAAGAGCCCCAACCTACCAAGCCTCAAGCCCTTCCATGCCCTTGATCATTTTTGTTGCCCTTTGCCCTTTATAACAAAGGTAGAAAAGGTATCTGTACCTTTTCTAGTTCAGCTATGTCTTTTTTGAGATGGGGCGACCAGAACTGCACACAATATTTGAGGTGCGGTCACAGCATTGGTTGCACCATTGATTTGTATAGAGGCATTATGACCTTCTCAGTTTTATTATCTATCCCCTTCCAAATAATTCCTAACATTCTATTTGCTTTTTTGACTGCTGCTGCGCACTGCGCTGCAGATTTCATTGTATTGTCCACAACCACCCCCAGATCCTTTTCCTGAGTGGTATCTCCTAGTTTAGTAACCCTAACCAGCGTTGTGTACGCATAGTTTGGATTATTTTTCCCTACGTGCATCACTTTGCACTTGTCCACATTAAATCTCATTTGCCATTTAGATGCCCAGGCATCCAGTGTCGTAAGATCCTGTTGCAGTTCCTCACAGTTTACTTGTGTGTTAACTACCTTGAATAACTTGGCGTCGTCTGCAAATTTGATCACCTCACTCTAGCACCCTTTTCCACATCATTAATGAATACATTAAACAGCACCGGTCCCAATACAGATCCCTGAGGCACAACACTTTTTACATCTCTCCATTGTGAAAACTGACCATTTAGTCCTCTTTGCTTTCTATCTTGTAACCAGTTTCTGATCCATAGTAAGACACTACCTCCTATCCCATGACTCTTTAATTTTCTCAAGAGTCTCTCATGAAGGACCTTATCAAATGTTTTCTGGAAATCCAGGTACACTATATTTACTAGGTCTCCACTGTCCACATGCTTATTTACACCCAGTTTGACCTGGAAGACCTATTATTATTATAATAATAAACATTTATATAGCGCCAGCCATGTGCCTGGTGCTGTACAGAACATAGAAATAGATGTGGTCCCTGCCTGTGACTTGCAATCTAAAAGACAAGGAGGGGGAGACAGGGAGAGGGGACAGTGGGAGAGACAGGGGAGAAGACAAAAAAAATTCAGGCGGATGCGAAGTCTCAGGTGCGTGTGCTTGGTTGATTACAATCAGGTTGGTTGCAGCAGTCTGCAGAGGAGGGCAGACAGTAAGTATATGGGGAATG
>QEPC01010682.1:2842404-2860379 GCA_003113815.1 Sphenodon punctatus
GGGAGGGGGTGCATTTTATTGTTACTGAACATTTGTACAGCCTTGTAGTAACCCTAATGCTCCTTCTCAGTGTAGTCTCTGATGTATGGCAGGCTTGAAATTGGACCTAATTTGCATGTGTTTTTTCATTCACACAAGGCATGCAAACTAGGGGTGGGACTATGCAAATCAGGGGTGTGTTCATGTAAATTCTGGGCAAGGTTATGCAAATTAGGGACTAGGCCACATGTGGCCCAGGGTTGGGTCTGAACCAAATTCTCTGGCCCTCAAGATGAATCAAGTTGAACACCCCTGCAATAAACACTCACACTCATTTACACTAGTTTTCGGGGAGGGAGGTGTACATTTTTAGTATATCAGCAGTCCACATAGGCACTTTTTAAATACAGAAAATGTAATTGTTGTCCAGTTACTTTAGTGTCACTGTCATGGTTTGCTGGACTAATTCCAGTCCCATCTTAAATTAATCAGAACTAAGGGTACTGAGAACAGCTGCTGAGAAGAGCTCTCTCAACTTGAGCATTTCAGCATGTGGATGTTTGAAAATTTGGACTACAATTCATAATCCACTTTGGAATAGCCCCACTGAAGCCCACATTGCTATTCCTGAGTAAGTGGTTTGTGGATCATAGCCTTGGTCATTAGTGACTGTTTCAAAGTGGTACAGTAAGTAAATGGCAGGTCTTGAAAGAGAATCTGATCACCAATTCCCCCCCTAGCTACGAGACACAAGTTACTTTTAGATGGACAGCAGATCCGTTTCTGCTCGCACCAGCCTGCTTCACCCCTTGGTTGGCCTGTCAGTGTAAAGAGTGGATGCCAGATGTGCAAACTGGAGCAGGCTGTGCCCTGCCAGTGGTGCCGGAACATCCTAGAGTGTGAAACAGGCCAGCAAAACCTGGGGCAACAGCCAAAACTGGAGCTGCTACCTGTCTGTTGAACCCATGGGGCAGCTCCATGCCTGGCTGGCCATTGCCCCAGTCACCAGCATGGAGTTGCGGCCAGGCTACAGTGTCGGGCGAGGAGCCAAAACACTATGGTGTGGGTACCGTGTGGGTGGACTGGGGAAATCGCCTGTCCATCTAAAGTGGGTCCAGGTGATGTTGGAAGCAGGTGGACATGGGGGCACACCCCCGAAGACAGGGAGCCTCCAGGTCCATCTGTTTACACCCACAGAGTCCTTGCTCCTGTGAATGATCTGTCAGTGTCATTAAATACAAACATGTTGGTACTATGCACGCTTCTTGGAAATTAAGAATCGGATACTGAACACTTCCTGCTCTGCAAGTAGCATGTTTTGCAAGAATTGCTTCTGAGTAATACTATGGTCTTTTCTGTATCAAGACTGAATAAAAATACAAGTATCTACTGGGAGGAGAAAAACTGGCTGCAGGTCTTCACTAAGGATGGTGGAACTAGATTTTGCTTCCTCATTGTTGAGACAGACAATGTGATCAGATCAGACACAGATACTGTGTTTTCAGACAAGATGCTACCCCCGCGTGGCCACCCAGGAGCCATGGATCTGACCGCCCCTGGGAAGGTGGAGCGGCTGGATGCACACCCCTGTGAGCCGCTCATAGCCACGCACAGAGCCAGGCCAGGAAATCCAGAGTGCTCTTTGCCAGGCCAGCCAAATGTACAGGGACTGCTTCTCTGACTGGGGTAGCCACACTGGGAGCCACCTGTTTTGAATCACTCCAGCTGCGTGGGTACTCTGTAGGAGTCATGCACTGGCCACAGACACTCCTCTCCCACCAACTTGCTCATTTGAAAACACCCCATCTCATACAAAAACACTGTAGAAATCAGAGGCACAATCTACAAACCACTTACTCCAGAGTAGCCCCATGGATGCCCTGTGGCTTTTAGATTACCGCCTACATGTATAAGGAACATTTAAGACATTTTGATTGTTTGAAAATTGAACAGCATAAATCATGCAAAGATCAGTTTAGGTAAAATTGTGCAATAAACCATCCCTTTCTAAAACTCCTAATCCCTATGCAGTAGATGAATCTCCCCCCCGCCCCCCCCAAGGCACCTTTCCAAAAAGACAACTATTTTTTCTTTTTGCATATTAGTTCATGGTTAAGATTAAATTACTTTTATGGACAAAACTTCAAACTCACAAGTTGAAAGTCAATGGTGAACCCAGAGGAGGTTATCTTATCACTTTAAAAGAGCATAAAACGAGGAGCACTTAGAAATTAATGTCGGCATCACTGAAGATCGCAATCAGTGATGTGCTTGTAGACACTGCAGAAAATTGCTCATGCTAAGACAGACGATAAATGTGTCTGTCAAATATAACCGTGCTAAAAAAAAAAACTTCATCGTTTGCTCTCTGAGATAATCCAGGAGTAGGAACAAAACTGTGAGACTTATGGTGCTTTCAGAAGTAAAAAAAACCCTCACAGAAAGCGGCCAGCGGAGAATCCAGCATAGAGGGTTACAACAGGATGGTTCAGATGTCTGTACTGCTGTACCTGCAGTGATGGAAGAGTCTGCTGAGTTGTTTCCACTGTCCCACCACTTACTGATGTTTTATCACACAGAACAGCAATTCTAACATCACAACAATCGCATTGTCAGCCCCCACACCCTTATGTGGCCAGTCACTTAGCTGACCAGTCGCACAACACAAATAGCGACTTGCCAATAGAAGATACTAGAGGCAATCATCAAGATAAATTCTTTTTAAGGCAGTCAGACTGAAACATTTACAAAAAGCCAGAGTCAACTGCAGTGGTAATTGGGCCTGCCTGTCACATGAACTATTACAGGAAATAACTATGGAAGATGGCTTTAGTGAGGCTGTATTATATTTACTTAAAATGATAACCTCTAATTTAATAAATTCAACAATCTGTGTTTTGTGGCTCACAGGATGTGTATAATTAGGATGTCCATGATTTTCTCAAGTTAAACTAATTGGTGAGATTATGATAAAATCTGGTTTGCTATGTCTTGGTTTTGAACAATTCCATATGAGTATTTGGTATTCAAGTTTTTCTGGCTAAATGATAGGTCAAATAAGCCACAGTGTGTTATTTCTGTTTTCTAATTCTAACATTCTGTTACAGTGAAGTATCAAAAGCAGCGCTAAATAATTATTTATCAGTATACTTCCCATTTGGTTTAGTACAGAATACCGTTCCTGCTTACTCATTATGGCTCGGTATTAGATAATCAGGGCAACCCATAACGGCTCGGTATTAGATAATCAGGGCAACCCATAACGGCTCGGTATTAGATAATCAGGGCAACCCATAAACACTGGGTCAGTGCTTAACCAAACTCTGAATGTTCTTGTTTTTAATTCACAAATTTGAAGGGCACAATACAATGATCTTGTTCTCGGAATCATTCAAACATTCCTGTCATGCAGATTCTCCCACATATACAAATGCAGCAGAATTTAAATAAGAAAGGTGAGTTGAGTGGTTACAAAGCTGGTCTGCTCACTGGACACAAAGTGAGCACCTTGTCCAAGGTGGAAGCTTTCTCAGGATGGCCCTAATGTCCATGTAATGGCTGTGGGAAGCTTGGCAGTGCAAAGCCACTGGGCATGGCCTTCTGGTCCGTTTATGGGGAAGGAGGATTTCTTTTTTTACAGGTCAGAAAAATAAACCTAACCATAAGGGGTTTAAATGCCTGACAAATTTGAGATATAACAGAGAGCATAACAATAGAATACATGGGATACCACGAAATTATACATTTCTTGTAACTTCATGGTATCCCGTGAATTCTATTGTTTTGCTCTGTGATATTGGCATTTTTCAGCAGATATACCCTAATCCTCACTTGTTGCCAAATTTTAGATATATGCCAGACTTTAGGGTATATATTTTCTGAACTTGTTTTATTGCAAGATCTTCATTTTCCACCAGGTTCCTGTACTGTTGCAAAACGTTCTCCGGAGCAAAACACCATGAAATGTTTCACGAAGAAACAGGCCATACTTAACCCTGGACTAAATTGATGCAGTGTGACACTGTCATTGAGGGGCCATTTATCCTCTAATAATCTCCTGTCATTCTGAATTATATTCCCATGAGTTAAAGTCCAATGTGTTGTGACAAAATTGTGTAATCAGAAAAATGCAGAACAAGCAGTCTGCCAACTTGGAACAGTCCCCAAGAGGATGTCCGGTCCATGTCCGCTACACTGGGCTCTCATTCAGCAGCACCCCGAGATGAGAATTCCATGGAGGGAGTGAAAACTGATACAGAACAGAACTACTAATAAATATTTGTAAATGTTTGTCCGATGCAGGAGCAAGAGCCAGATCTACCATTCCAGAGATGCTTAAAGATGTGTCAGTTTCTTAGAAGGGTAATAAGCAAGGGTAATTGCATTCGGTCCCCCGGGGGTGCCTTCCTGGAGGTCCCCCGCGTAAAGCGGGGGGCTACAATGGAGAGGGCGTTCTCGGTGGCTGGGCCGCAGTTATGGAACTCCCTCCCAGAGGAAGCACAGCTGGCCCCGAGTCTGTTGGCCTTCCGCGGGCCTGTAAGATGTGGCTGTTCTTCCAGACCTTCGGAGGCGGGGAAGGGAGGGGGGGTTAAATTGGGGGGGGGGGCGTGTTTTAAATTTGTTTTAATAATATTGGAATTTTTTAGATTTGTAATGTGGTTTTTATATTGTTTTATTTTGTGTTGGAAGTCACCCTGAGATGCCGTAGGCATGAGGGGGAGGCATATAAGTGCAATAAAATAAATAAAATAATAAATAAATGAAATAATATTGAACGGTAAGAAATTCGAGACCTATTTCACAGCAACATATTGCACAGCAGCACAGGCCATCAGAGGAATCATTTAAGTGGTGGCATCTGGCATATAGTGTAGGCTCAAGTTGCCCTGTAAGTGAATCTGAATGGCTGAGATTTTCAAATTAGTCTGTAGGATTTAGATACTTCTATTAGAGGTTGTTTCACATCCCAGACTGCCTGCTTATTTGTACTGCATTGTACAGCTCCTGCCTGGTTGGCCTAGCTTCCTAGTGATTTTTATAAATAACTCAGAGATTAGTAGTAACTTGCTTTCTTTTTCAGTCTTTGCTGACACACTTAAAAGATGCTGAGTTGATTCTGTTTCTAAGATTCACAAATGTAAAGAAGAATTTGTCTCAATTCCTTTATATATGTCAGAATGGTGTAATATTACATATTGTCAAGTCTTTCCTAGTAGGTCTAATGGAATGCCTTCTTATCTGGCATCTTTAATAAATCTGAGAACTATTTCCTCCTTAAACTGATCGAATGAAACCATCCAGTAGTAATGTTTACAGATAAGCAAACTTAGTACAACGCGAGTACTGTCACTAAGGGTAAATGGTAGAAATAGTGACCAAGCAAAATAGGTGCTAATGAAATCAATTGAAAAACTCTTCCTAGCATTTTCAAGGTATTAGTCTTTCTCTGAGTGTTCTAGTGATGTCCAACAAAATCAATAAGGTACTTCAAAAAAAGTTTTCCCCTTTTTTCTCCTTCATATTTTTTCATTCAAATCTTCCCTAAAAATACACCTTTTCCCCCCTAGTAACCCACTAAAGATAGAGATGTAAACTTTAAACGAAAGCTGTATTGCTTTGTGGTCAAACTTTCAGCAGGCACTGGCTCAAGTCATACATGTCAGTACTAATATGGTTACATTGGTCCCCCAATCTGACACTGCTTCCACGTAGGCAACCTAGGCAGATTCCTGCACCTGCGTTGAAGTTTATTCATGTTAATGGGACTCTACTGGTTGGAGTCAATTGCAGGGCTAGAAATGCATCTTAAGGGCCAGGGAGCAAGTCTTCCTCTGTTCTACTCAGCAACGAGGAGGCTAATAGTGCTCAAAAAGCAGATCTTACATTCCCCATATGAGAAGCATATTAATTGGATACCAGACACCTTTGACGAGTACAATCACAAAATATTTTTATACAAAAAACAGAAAATGATTCTTTATTGGCTGTGATATGCATAGCTGTACAGGAGTGTAAACTTTAATGTATCACCTGATTCCGAGATGACTCTGGAGGAACAGTAAGCACCTTCAGTTGCAGCACAGTTTTGGGTATTTACAATTTTCAGACATATTTGATAAAAATGTAAAGATAAAATGAATTAAAAGTTATTAAAAAGTTATACAAAAAAAACTTTAAAACTTTCTATATAGAGTTTGATATTTTTTTTATGATAAATATATAATTAAGTGGGAGACTGTCACATAGGTGAGGCTCAAATCTGGCTCTGCCTTAAGACTATTGTGACTCGGTGGGCTATGGCCTCTGGAATCTAACTACAGCTGGCTTTTCACATTTACTGCTGCGTGCAGCCATAAGGTTAAGTAGATGGCTAGTCACAATCCCCATGCCATCAGGGTGGTGTTTTTTCTGCTGCAGACATGACACCCAGCCAGCAGAGGGAGCAGAAGGGTTATCCTGTTTGCCAAAATGTGCTGATGTAGTAATGCTTTTTATAAAATAAAAACCTGCTGTAGTTTAATAACATATAGACCACAATACACAAACTCTGGAGTAGCCCCATATGGGCTTCAGTGGGGCTTCTCCAGAGTAATTGGTTTGTGGATCCTGGGGTAATTTCAGACAGCCCACTATGCTGAACCACGCGCCGGGATCCATTTCGCACCTTGGTCAGGAATCAGGCCGTCCGTCCTTTAAACGTACTGGTCTGATTCACACCGGGGATCGGGGAGGGGGCGGAGCTGCACGGCACGATGTGCGACTGCACAGCCCTGCCCCCCCGTGTTCCCCCAGCTGCCCGCTCTTCGGGAGACAGGCGGTGCAGTGGCCAACCCGGCCGCTGCACCCGATCCCATCCCGCTGTCGGGACCACGATCCGGCTGGGCTGAAGGTTACAGACATAACCGTTGACCCATCCCAGATTGTGGCCAATCCAACCACGGTTGAGGCCCGATTTCACCACGATTCTGGACCTCCGCGTGGCCAGAGGTCCAGAATCATGGTCATTGAGATTCCCGCCAGGGATTCACTGAGGTGAACATCTGGCAGGAACCCCAACAGATGTAACAGGACCAACGGCCACCACAGGGGATTCACTGTGGTTGACCGTGGTATCGTTATGTCTGAAATTACCCCTAGCCATAATCTCTTTTTGAATCTGTCTGGGATTTTCCTGCTAACACTGAATGGGGCCAGTCACCTGCACATTGCCATTGGCAGTTTTCTAGCATAGCTGTATTACCCTTGCTACCATCTTATTTTTTTAAAAAGCTTCATGACATGGGCAATACCCATGGCAATCAGATGCTCACTTGTCATGGCTGCTCACTGTCTGTATAAGACAAATAAATCTAAGCATACCAAATTAGAGACGGGAGGTGGGGGGCAAAAATGAGGCATCTATAAAATACATTATGTATATCAAACAATGGAAATTTAAAGCTAATTTTAACAATACTTGTCCCTTTAAAAAAAAACTGTTCTGTTATGAGTAATAAATGTTGAGATCCATAATGTAAATCACAGCTTTGAGGATATTCAAAGTCTACCGCTGATAGCCACCCACCCTCCTCTTGTAAACTACAGTGAAAAGAATTGCCCACCAGAGCAATGATGATGGAATTAACAGAACTGTAAGCCAGTTGGAAAAGTCAACATACTCTATCACAGGGGGTGAAAAACAGACATGACGCTAACCACCCTTTAACCACCCTTGGTGGTCATTTATGCATGTTTCAGGGCTGCATAGGGCACCAATACAGCCTTGCAACANTAACCACCCTTTAACCACCCTTGGTGGTCATTTATGCATGTTTCAGGGCTGCATAGGGCACCAATACAGCCTTGCAACATGCATAAATAACCACCCAGGGATAGTTGTGGTAGTGGTCCATATTGGTGAAACATTTCTGTAACTTTGCCTGTGTGTGAAAGAGTGAGCTTGAGGGGTGGTTTTATTGCATAAGGGCTTTGGAAGCAGGGGGCATGCTGAGGAATGTGGAATGGGGTATCCATTGCTGAAGGAGCTCACTTAAGAAGCTTCCCCCTACCATCCTAAAGCTTATCATCCAATACTGAAGGCGCATTCATAAGATGAAAACTTTTTCTTAGTTTCATAAACTGTTGGAGTTTTAAATCATGTGAATTGATTAGGTCACAGGATGCTCAGCAAATGACGCGCAAGCGTGAGGAGGCAAACTTAGGTTTAACAACTGAGTTATTTTCCTCTTGCACATCTCTGATAATGTGGGAAGGGACAAATCAGGGAAGCAACATTAATAGTGGGGAGAACTGTGTGAAACAAGGTAAGGCACAATTTTTCTCTCAAGGAAATTTTAAAAGTGAGAGAAGACACTCATGTCACTGCACCGTAGGATAACTCTGTAACCCCAGCTGTACCTACACTGGGCTACAGAAAGGAGTCCTGCCCTCGAATCATTGACGTGCACTTGTGTCCAGCTGTTTGAAATCCCAGTCTCTTGTGCACGTCAGGATTTGAAACACCCCCTTATTACAATTTATTCACCAACGTGACTGGGAGGCATCACCCAGGCAGGACCTAACACATATACAGCTGAGCCCAACCTTATCTTTAAATGCAGGAAGGTGGTGTGGCAATGAGGAGGCTGCAGTGCCCCCACCCCTTCTTGAGCTAGCCTGCAGCACAGACTTCCTGCATTCCACTCAGTAGCCACTTCTGCTCCCTGCAGGCAGCATGGGGCACTTATCTTTGGGGTCTTCATTTTATGTTGATAGCCATGAATTATTTACAGTACGCTTCCCAAAGGAGACTGCTTCTCTAACACATTCCATGCCCGACCTCTCAGTTTCTTTCTATACAGTCCACTCCAACAGTGTTGTCAGGACAGCGGCAAGAGCGGCCTCCTGGGGTAGCTAGGCATAGATGAGTACAGCCTCCATTATTCACTGTGCAGTAGTTATGTCCTGAAAGAGAATAAAAAAGTTTAAATACTGGGGGGGGGGGGGGGGGGGAGGAATTATGGGGCAACCAATCTATATGTTAGAAACAGGAATTTGTACAGAAAATATAACCACCACCAGTTTTAGAGAAGCAACCGTTTTATCTCTCTCTGGATTCACCAGATCCAGCGTGTTAGCCCCAATGGGGTGATCTTGATATTGTGTGGAACACGAGATGGGTGGTATCTGGAGATGCATAGCAGGGAGACGAGAGCCACAGTGAGTAGCAGAGTCAAGGAGGGTGGCTCATTATTTATTTAATTTAATATATTTATACCCCGCCCCTCCTGAAAACAGCTCGGGGCGGCCCCCTGGTCACAGGGTTCTATTCTGTCTCCCCTCTTGTTCAATGTGTATCTGAGGGTGCTGGGCAAGGTCATTTGGAGGTGTGGGGTAATTATGGCATGAAAGAGCTGGGCAGGAAGTGGGGATATTAGACACTGCAGAATGGAAGAGTGGTATTCTGATGTCTGGACACAGACTTGAACCACCCTCAACCCCAGGGTTCTGCAGTAGTGGTTAGCCCTCCTGCACACTCTATCTGGGTTTTTTAAATTATTATTTATTTTATTTATTTTTTGCTTGCATTTGAACTTTTAAAAATATTAAAATTTAATTGGGGGGGGGGGCATGTCGAGACGAGAACTAGGTTGATTATCAAAGTTAAATCCATGACAGTGAGTGGGAATGTATAAGGAAGGGCCCCAACCCAGAAACCTGAGGGCCAATGTACATCCAGGGTGAAAAGGGAGGATGAAGAGCCAGCAAGAGAGAAAGCAAAAGTGTGTCCAGCAAAGTAGAACCTCAAGAAAGCAGCGTCACGTGCCAGAAGCGATCAGTGTCAAGGGAAACAGATAAAGTGACGGGCAGACTGTCTTGTAGTTTCAGTAAGTGAGGTATTAGTACCCACAGCATGGAATATTTCACTTTTGAAGGCAACAACCAGGCTTGAAGAGACTGAGACACCAAAAACAAACTAGGAAAGGCAGTCAAGGATGACAGTTAGAGATGCAAACAAAGAGAGACAAAGGGTGTTTTCAGATGAGCATAATACTGTTATTAGGCCCTCTAAATCTGGATTCCAGGAATTCATCTGAACACCTAATCAGTCTTACATAGTGCTACTTCCAGTTTACTTCCTGGTTTAATACTGGTACTTTTCAACATGGATTTAAAAGTCTTATCTATATCGGATTCAAATAATATCAAAATACTGTTTGCCTGAACGCCTTTAATGATATTATGCCCCTAAACCATAGAGGTCTGCAGATAGACATACCTCTGCTCTACATTCCCCTCTACCCATCCGCTGTAGGGACCCATGACAGCAAGTACATTGTGAAGAGAGGGCCCACACAGCAGCCAGGAAAGGCGCCTAGGCAGTAAGCCGACCATTGACACAGGGACTCTGTTCCCTGATTTCTTTTCCTTTTATTTTAGATTTAAAATAATTTGTGCGCCTGGATATGAACAAGAGGAACTCTACCTTGTTGACCTTGTTATTGTTAGTACTTTCAGCAGTCTTTGATAACCGTTGATCATGGGTTGTTGATGACTTGACTGAGACCAGGTGGAGGTGTACTTTCCTGTCAGGGAGGTCCCAGCGGGTGGTGATGGTCGATTATTCGTCATCCTCTCAGCGACCTACCTTGTGGTCACAGGGTTCTATTCTGTCTCCCCTCTTGTTCAATGTGTATCTGAGGGCGCTGGGCAAGGTCATTTGGAGGTGTGGGGTGAGGTGTCATCAATATGATGACGACGACACTCAGTGCTAACTCTCTTTTTTGTCCGACCCAGGTCATGCAGTCTCAGTGCTTACCTAATGGTCTGGCTACTGTCGGGGACCGAATGACAGTGAGCCGATTGAGGCTGAATCCTGACAAGACAGAAGTGATGATGGTTGGCCAGTCCTGTGACTTGGTGGGGATTGGTCAATCATGCTGGTCAGTCAGGTTCACAGCCTTGGAGTGCTTTTGGATCCCTCGCTGAGCCTGGAATACCAGGTTGCGGCGGTGGCCAGAGGCACTTTTCACCACCTCCATCTGGTGAGGAAACTGCAGTCTTTTCTTTCTCATTCAGATTTGGCCACTGTCATTCATGCTTTCATCACCTCGAGGCTAGATTACTGCAATGCACTCTTTGTGGGGCTGCCCTTGATGACTGTTCAGAAGCTGCAGCTGGTGCAGAATGCAGCAGCTCAGCTCCTTTTGGGGACGAGTCACTGGGAGCACATTACACTGGTGCTCCGATGCCTGTATTGGCTTCCTATAGCTTTAAGGACTAATTTCGAACAAGTGCTGGTTTTGACCTTTAAAGCCCTAAATGGTCTGGGTCCCATATATCTGAGAGACTGCCTGTCCTACCATGTCCCATTGTGGCCCCTACAGTTGGCCAGGAGTGCTCTTTTGTAGGTTCCATCTATTACCCTTGTCCGTAGGACGGGGAAGCGCAGGAGGGCATTCTCAGTTGCTGCCCCTGTTTTGTGGAACTCCCTTCCCCAGGAGGTTCACTTGATCCCGAACCTAAACATCTTCCAGAGGTGGTGTCAAACGTTTTTATTTGAAAAGGCATTTGGTGGGCATGGATAGGGGCTGGTTGGGTTTTTGGGTAGGGAATTTTGAGGTGAGGATGGGAGTTTTTAATGCTTTCATTTACTATTGTTGCTGTATTTATGGATTGTAAGCCATCCTGAGGCTCTGAGGGAAGGGCGATGTATACATTTGAACAAATAAATAAATAAAACTATGTTTAACCAGTACAGTATGGGAGAAATAAGGTTTCATTTACATGACAATAATGTAGGCTATTGCAGAAGTTCTCAAAATCTGTCGAAAGGGTGGACTCTATTTTGAAGGAACCGTCTTGCAGGTTTCACTGCTTTCCCATTCATGATCTAACAGACCATGTCCTTCCCTTTCATCCCCTCTTGCATTACCCCCATATGGTTACTGAAAACAATTGGAAAAGTATTAATAGGGAAGTTACGTATATTCGAGCTGCTCTTAACGTGACTAAGCAGGTGAAAACAAAAGTAGCCATTGCCCTATAACCATTCTATTTTTCATGTCCATTAGCATGTGGAAAGTTTGGGAGGCAATTTGTATCTGTATCGCTCATACATACCAATTCTGCAATTATTTGAACAAATGTAGGGACTTTGAGATTAACTGGTGGGCACTGAGTCCAAGCTGTTGTAATTCCATAGAGGCGGGAGCGTTTGTGAGGCTGCAAGTTATCATTCTCTTTTGAAATTGTGCGGTCCACAGCGATGACAGCATCTCTGCAGTGTGCAAAAGAGCAAAGGTAGAGATAAAGGAGGGTTTTCTGCTGAGATGGTCAAAACAGAGAGAGGAAGCACCAGAAATGACAACGATTATAAAACAGAAAAAAATACTGATATTTTAAAAACATTTAACACGGGATTTTATCTTCAAATTATGTCTATCTTTGTGTAGAATTTTTCAAAAGGGCTGCCTTCAGCAGACAAAAAATGTGACAGATAAAATAATTTCTTTAACTACTAGCTGAACATTTATGCCCTGACGACACTAATAGGAAAAAGATCCCAATGATCAATTTCTGTATTATGCACCAGGGCAAGAGGTGCCATAAAGCACAGATATTAATGTCTAAACACCCCTTTCCCACGTTCAGAGTTGAAGACATTTTCTTACCATATATTATTTAACTAGCAGTTAACTAGGAACATTAGTACAGTCAGCTCTAAATATCCACCATGCCCTACCTCGGCTGCCTGCCAGGAAAGGAAAATAAATTCTCTCAGCAAGAATACATGCATTGTCAAAAGGACAAATGCAGAACACTTCCATTTCTACCAGACAGAAGAATAAATTAAAATATAAGTGCATAATTTCTTAAACAGATAGCCTACCTCGTCCAGTCTGTGTAAAACAAATTCTTTCCATAGCTTGTAATACTAAAGGGATACTGGATTCCTTCAAGGATCTTTCGACGACTAAGCTGAGTGGGGTTCATACATTCTACTCTCTTGGTGCCTGTACATAGTAAAACAAGTTAGTCTTTGTGCATGACAAATAGCTCTTTTGTAGGGGAAAAAAGAATACAGTGACCTAATCTAATATAGTTTCCTAATATGGTTTCCTCTTAAGTCTTTCTCCGCTCTACCTCTCCCAGGCTGGGTCCAGATTACTTCATATGCCAAGAGCTAAACAGTCCCAACACATTAACAGAAGGACAGATTCTCCACTCTGTCTCATCAGCTTTATGCCAGTGTAGCTGCATTAGGGACACAGATGGAAGGCTGCAAGGCCATACAGATCCTTGTCTGGATGGGTACACATACATCAATAGCTGAAGTATTTGAGCGGATAAGGCACACCGCTACATCCCTAAAAGCTGTGGGTTCAAGTCCTGCTTGGTCTCTCACTGGAAGATCACCTCTAGTCTATCTAGCTGTGACCTCCAGTGCATAAAAAAGTGATATGGCTAGCACCCTATCCAGAGACCTTTGACTTCCCCAAACAAATGGATCACAGACACTCGTGTGCCTTAACTGCACCAGCCCGAATGGCCACATAGTTCAAGTCAAACCTTGATTTGATTTGGTAGGCAAGGGTTCTAAAAGCTCGCTGCTGAATGCCAAGAACACTGTATTCTAATGGGACTAATTTAAGTGCATTCATTGCTCGTGAAGGGTGCAGGGCTGGCCATCTTGACAACTTAAGGACTATTTGTCCACAGGATAGGTAGAACATGGATTTCTCACACCACTTTACCTGTTTACCTTGACTTGGTGCTGAACAGAACAATTCTGATGAAGAAGATAACTCTGTCTCAGTGGGTATTACTGGACTTAGGGCATTTTCAGGCAAGACACTCTCCACCCATTACCCACCCACCCACTATACATGTTGCAGGGCTGCAGTGTTGCCCTATAACATGTATGGTGGGTGTGCGGTGGGTAGGTAGTGGGTGGAGAGTGTCTTGTCTGAAAACGCCCTTAATAATACGTACTTGACTTTGACCATAAACACAAAGTTCCCCAAGTTGTCTGTAAACGCTGGCTACAAGACCAGCCATGCGTTCAGCATGGGTTGGCTTCTGAAGAGTCACAGGTGAGGACAACAGGAATTTCCTACCAGCACATAGCCACTATTCTATCTAGAGATGTGCACTGCCCCACTTCTTGTCTGGTCATCTGAGAGAGCGTAGAGGCATGATTTTTTAGGAAGGGAGCTAGCGTGAGCAGAATCTAAAATTAGACATACCTGTAGATAGAAATGCTAGATTTCAGTTTGCAGTTGTTTGTGTTAGAGGAGAAATTACAGGCATTATTAGCACAATGCAGTTTGCACCAGCTCAGCACACTGCATCAAGGGATACCACTCAGATAAGAACTGGCAACAGCTGGTGGAAGGAGACTACTGAGTAGCTGGTCCAAAACACTAGTGTAGTAACATCTGTATAACCAACTGTGCAATCATGATGTCGGCAAACTCAAAATGCAATGAACGCTTTGCAATGTGTTTATTCTTATTTCTGATAGTACCTAATGTCTCATTAGAATAATAAGAATAAATGTCTCATTAGGACAGTCCTTTGGCCTTTCAGCTGAGAAGACTGAATTTCTTATTAGTGGGATGAATACCAGTTCTAGATATCTTTGCACAGAGCAAACAAAAATACTCCAAAATTCCTAGATCCTTAAAGGATTGGAATCTTTTAGCTTGGGGTAGCTGTGAGGGAAAGCAAATAAAATGGGATATTTTCACACCTAAGACAGCAGAAGTATTTGTTCATGTGATGTACACATCACATCATCCCACTAACACTGTGCATCATCACACCAATGTCTGATAGGGTTAGTCCACTGTCCATAATGAATATGAACTTTTTACCTGCATCTACCCAGCACAGTGTGGAAGTGTAAGTATCAAATGTCAGTCCATTAGGTAATCCCAAATCGTCTTTAACAAGAACCCTTCTGTTGGTGCCATCCAAGTAGGAAGTTTCAATTTTAGGAGCTTCTCTGTTCCAGTCAGTCCAGTAAAGATTTCTGTATTTGGACATAAAGGCAAAATTCAAATTATGAGAGAGAGAAATTCCCAATTTATTATTTTTTAAGGGGAAAAAGCATATAGAATTTAAAAACATGGAAAATTTAGTTAGAGTAGTGGAAAGGAGCACATTTAACAAGAATATAAGAAGATACCTGTAGTACAATGAGGCAGCATCAACTGCGCCAGTTTTTTTATAAAATAAAAGTTGCTTTCCTTGGCCTATGTATAAACTGGTTACACATTTGCAACATACCAAACAAAAAATCCATTTCAACCATATAAATTAGTCAATTTAAGAACACATGCTTCTGTGGAGTTCTCCACTTCCCAATCTCTGCTTAGCCTAATTAGTGGGAACATTCAGCTTATATTTGTGGGCATAGTTCAGCTTTACATTTTCCTCTTAAAGTCACCTTAGTTACATCTTTGGGAGAAGGGCAGTATAGAAATTGAAATAAAAATGAATAAATAAGTCTTTGAAGACTATTTACAATCACTCCAATTTAGAGGCACCTTTTAACCAATAAGAGTCTCTTGTCTAAAAAAAAATTTCACATAGAAATAAATGCCACTAATCTGCCAGCTACTCCGTTACTGCCTTAGACACATTCCTTGCTGGTGCCAATTAAAGTGCCTTTTCAAAGAAACACTTTATGGATTATCTAATGTTTGGAAACAATTTTGGCAGTTCTGTTCTACCAGACCCTCATGGGCTTGCACATGGGGTGTTTTCAGACGTGACGAGATCACAGTGAACCACGCTAAATACCTCCATGTGGTCACTGTGCCCTGCACGTCTGTTCGGCGGCCGCCAGATGTTCACCACGCTGAATGCCCACATGGGGTCAATTTCAACCACACTTCCGGGGCTCCCGGCGCAAAAATCCCCAGAAGCGTGGTGAAAGTGATTCCCGGCCAGAACAAAAAAAAAGTAACGTCTGGCCGGCGATCACGGCCCAGAATCCCCGGCGGGATTCCGGGCCGTGGTCAAACTGGCCCGACACTGCGGCGGCATTGGCCTTGCCGCCCGCCGTCTCCCCAGAGGGCGGGCGGCGAGGGAGCATGGAGGGGGCAGGGCCGTGCGGCCGCACGTTGCACCGCGCAGTCCCGCCCCCTACCTGATTCCCCGCCGGGATCCCCGGCACGTCTGTTTGCCGTGCCTGGGTGATCCCGGCGGGGAATCTCTGGGTTGTTTTTGGGAAGGGGCGAAGCCACCCCGTCACGTCTGAAAACACCCATGGACTCCACTGAAGTCAATGAACTGGCACACATGTCTGCAAACACAAGTTTGATTGGAAGGTTGGAATGGTTTTTAGTTACACAACTCACTGGATCAATTCACTCTTTTAAAAGAATGAGAAAAATCTTTGGCAGTTTGTACTGATTTATTCTTAAATAGCTGCATTTTAAGAGCTGCATACAAGTCCTTCCCACCACAAACTAATTCATACAACATCTAGAAGAAGGGTTCTTCTTCCAAAGATTTCTCTTAAGAAATCCAATAAGGAGGCCACAATATATTTACTCTTTTCTCCCTATTGCTGCTTTGTTTGTGTTGTCCCTAGGTTCTTAAAACAATCTGAATGCACTTTGCTTTGCATTAATTCCTAAAAAACTCCTAAGGTTAAAACAAAGCAGTGGAAATTTCTGACTGAAATCTTTCTCTTCTTGAATTTTTCTTTCTTTTCTTACATACCAATGGAAAAGGACAATTGGGTCACTTACCTCATGAATTGTCCTTCCACGTACTTCAGAAGGCCGGGAGTGATCTCCATCATGTCCAGTAGGAGACAGCAAACAGCTTTCAACTGGGCATGCTCGAGGGTGCTTTCAACTGGGCATGCTCGAGGGTAAGTACGCCCTCTCCTTCCCCAGTTGTCAAGATGCCATATGTGAGAAATACTAACCTAGAACCAAATCAAAAGAACAACATCCTACCCTACCGAGGGAGTCTAACAACCTAACCAAACTCTTAAGAATTGTCCAACAGGGCACAGTTAAATAAAAACTCCAAACAAAATTTTGAACCACTTTTCTATTTCCTTTTCTCTGTGTTTTTTAAAATTATTATTATTATTATTATTATTATTATTATTATTATTATTTCCTTTTATAGGTTTCAGAAGAACTAGGGTGGGTTGAATATCTGGCCTTCTGAAGTACATAGGACAATTCACAAGGTAAGTGACCCAATTGTCCTTTCTATTACTTCATTCAGGCTGGGTATTCCACCATGGGGAAGTAACAAAGCTTGAGTATTCCCCTCAAAAACGGGTGGGCGTATCTATAAAAGTGAATAGAAAAAAAATCAACTACCAGACAAATGGACTGAAGTTGAGGAAGTACGTCTGGAACTAGTCAAATACTTTCTGAAGAACTCTCCTCCCTAAAGGCTGCATCTGCAGAATCTAGCAGGACAGTTTTATAATGTGGATTAAAAATGCTTTGAAATAATGGTTGGGGGTGGGTGGGATTTATTATATATTTCAGGTTTCCCTTGCAGCACTATTTCTATAGCTCCAATGTGTCTCTTTTCTATCTCCTATACTAGGATTAAAAATGCTTTGAAATAATTTCATAATGTTTCATGAAAGTGTGAGGGCTACTCCAGGTGGCTGCCCTGCAAGTCTAATTGTAAGGGGCCTGAGCTCTAGGAGCCCACGTGGTGGCCGTGCCTCTAGTGGAATGAGGGAGTACCCCTGGGAGTGTGTGTTTAATAGAGGTGGGACCCCGGGCCCATTACCGGCTACCGGATTTACCGGTTACCGGTTCTCTGAAAACCGGATTCCTGGATTAAATCCGGTATACCGGTACCGGATTTATTTCATTGATTTCAATGGGGCACTGTGTCCCCATTGAAATCAATGAAATAAATTAATTCCCTCCCCCTCCCAGGCTGCGTGGGTGGAAGGGGGGACACCCCCCACCCACCCTGCCCAGCCTGGATTTTTGTTTAAAAAAAGACTCAGAGGCGAG
>QEPC01010682.1:2860479-2872844 GCA_003113815.1 Sphenodon punctatus
AAAATCCAGGCTGGGCAGGGTGGGTGGGGGGTGTCCCCCCTTCCACCCGCGCAGCCTGGACTCGGGGAGGGTTTGTTTTTTTAAACTTTTTTGCTGGGGCTTTGTGTTTTTACATTGCAGCCATTTTTAAATGGCTGCAATGTAAAAAAATCCGGTACCCGGACCGGATTTACCGGGTCGAATCCGATAATGCCGGTACGCCCGGTACCGGCATTATCGGATACCGGATTTACCGGTTTTCCCGCCCCTAGTGTTTAAGAATAGCAACCCTATATGCGTTTGTTATACAGGAAGAAACCCACTTGGCAATGATAATTTTGGAAGCCTTCATCCCTTTTGTGCAAGGATGATAAAACACAAAAAGGGCATAAGACCTTGGGAAAGACTCTATTCTTTTTAGGTAAATTTTCAAGACCCTCCGGACATCCAAGGTATGCCAGATCTTTTCCAGGGGATGCTTGAGTCAGGGGCTTGAGGGGCTCAAGGATGCTTGAATCAGGGGCCAAAATACGGAAGACTCACTTCCTGCTCCCTATGAGAAGGTGAATTTACTTTAGGAATGAAGGAAGGATCAAGGCGTAAGACCACAGATTCCTTTTTAAATGTGGACAAAGCAGGGTTCATAGACAAAGCCACCAAACCTGACACTATGACCAGAGATAATGACTATTTAAAAAGCCAATTTTATCAATAGGAAATTTATTTATTTATTCATTTTTTTTTTCCCATTTCATTTTTTATTTGTATCCCGCACTCTCTTGCCACAGGTGACTCGAGGCGGCTCACAACAAAATGAAACCGCTCATAGCACAAAATACAAAATGCAATATGGTCCGCAGGACCCACAATATATAAAGAGAAAAAAACACCCATATTTAAATAACCCTAACAAATTCATATTACAGCATATCCCATCCCTCAACATTACATCACCCCACACTCTTCCCTGCTGCCACCAGGGAAGGGGTCCTTCTCCAACCCACCCCACATCTTCCTGCTCTCACCAGGAAGCAGGGCCCTTCCACAATACAACATAAAAAATTACAATATACATTATTAAATAACCCCAACCCCCTCTACAATCATTTTTACAATATACAACCAAACCTCCCCGGGACTCCCCTTCTCACAGGGAGTCCCTCCAACCCTCCCCAAGGAGCACCTCCCCTCCTCTCACCAGGGGGGTTGACCCTGTCCACCCTAACCCACTCCCCATGGCCCCCATCCTCAAGCTACACCCACCTCATCCCCCCAAAAAACCCTTAAAACAAAATAATAAGGTACAAAATAATACCTTATTATTTAGATAACTAGAAATAACTAGAAAACTCCAAAAGAGGCTCGGAGGGGGTCCTTGTAAGATAATTTAGGACCACATTTAGATTCCATGACAGGAACCTGTGCACCACTGGGGGAGAAATCTGGTGAGTCACCTTTAGGAACCTCTTAAAACTCCAAACATTTATCAACCAGTTCTTAGCGTGGGAGCCTGCGCGCCAAGAGCGCAGCCACAGCCCGTGGCAAGCAGTGATGTTGGCTGCCATACCCCTGCCTGCCCAAGTAACAGTGTTGACCAAGGCGTCTGCTAGGAAGGCATTTGCTAGTGTAATGTTCGTCACCAGTTTCCTGGAGACTCCTTCAGTTACCCCCGGGGTTCTTACTCAGCTTGAACCATTTCATAATTGCCCTGGAGCAATATGAGGCTGCTGTGAATATGCGAAGCAGTGTGGATAGGGCCTCGTAGCTTTTTCTGAGCCTTGACTCTATGCCTTGGTGATGGTCTGTCTGGTCGTTGGGGTAAAGATCCCCTTCTGCTGGAAAAACAGAGTGGCATGCCAGGGAGGCTGCTTCTGCATCTATTTTGGGGATATGGAAAATAGGAGCGCCTGTGTCTTGGTCAGTCTCTGCATTTTATTAGGCTGTTTCCACTGCCCCCTTATGATTTTCTCAAAAACCCTTTCTAGTATTAGGCCTCTGTGTTTGCCTGATGGTTTAGGGACGTACTCCCTGTCGTCGTCGTCGTCGCCGCTGCTGTCATCACCGTTGTCGTCGCCGTCGCCATTCTCCTCCTCCTCTCTCTCTTTGACATTCTTTGCCCTGATCATGAGGGCTCTCTGGGCTCTCCTGCATAACTTGTCTTTGGAGGAAAAGGGGAGCTCCTTTCCCTGTTCCTTACTGCTCTGGGATAGGGGGTCATCAATGTCCAGAGGTTCTACCTCCGACCCCTCTATTGACTGATCTTGAGAGGCATGATCTGACTGCTCTTGTTGAGAGGCCTCATCCTCTGCTACCTCCTCCTGGGGTACAGGCCTGCGATTTTTGGAGGCCCTTTTATGGGGGGGTGGGACAAGCTGCACTCTTCCTCGGATGAGGCAATTTCCCCTCCTCAGAGCCTTGGGCTCTGTCACTAAACTCTTCCTCTTCCTCTTCCTCTGAAGAGCATCCACCGAAGGCTCTAAGATCATCCTCATTATCTTTACTGGCCCTTTTGGGCACAGGGTGCCTTCCTTTTCCAGTGGGTTTGGATTTATCCTTGAACCTCTGCTTTACTGTGGTTGTTGGGGGTTCCCTGAGCCACATTTTGGGGGGATTGGATGTCTTTTGGGGGTCCTGCTTCCCCTCTATGAGCCTCAGAGACATTAGTATCTTGTTGAGCGCTTCTGCACTGGGGATAGGGAGGGGGTCCTTCTGACTGTTTCCTCCTGAGGTTCTTGCTCCTCTTGTGCCTCCTCTTCTTCCTCAGCATGCTCCTGCACCACCTCATTGTCTCTGGTGGTGTACATTTGATTTTGCTCATCTGGGAGCCGCCTGTGGGAGCCAAAGTCTGGTGCCTGGACTGCTGCCGGCTTGTTGTACTACCGGACATTGGTGAGGTAAGGATGTACAGATGTACCTTGATCATGAAGATTGGCCCCCAGGAATATCAAGGGCTATCAAGATCTTTGTGAAGGTCCTGGGGACGCTGGTGAGACCAAATGGCAAGGTCCAAAACTGCCAGTGAGTGGCGTCATAGCAGACGAATCGACAGCCATTGTCAATGAGCTGGACAAATTGGTATGTACAAGTATGCATCTTTTGGTTGGGTAAGGCCAGCCACTCCCTCCTTGCAATTGCCAAACAAATTGAAGACAGCGTTTCCATTTTGAACCTCTTTGGCTGTACGAACGTGGGTTGCTTGAGATCGAGAACAGCGTGCCATTCTTTGTTTTCTGGAGACCAAAAATAATATGTAGTGACCTCGAGTCTGTTCAGGGAGCAGCACTGGTTCTATGGCTGCAATGGCAGCCAGTTAACGAATTTCCCCTTGCATTGCTTGAAGTTTGACGCTCTTTTTCGATTTGGGAGACACGCAATAAAGTTGTTTTGGTTGTCTTGCAAACTCCATTGCGTATCCTTTTGTTACTGACTTGAGAACCCAAGAGTCCGTGGTAGCCTTGACCCACCTGTTGGCAAAGTGAAGAAGGCTGCCCCCTACAGGAAGGTTGAGATTGGAGGGGCGAGGAGAATAGTCAGGAGACTTGCTTTCCTGACTGGGCTCTGGCTGTTAGGTCCAGCATTGTAGCGGCCCCAGCATGATCCTCTGCCTCTAAAGGGAAAGGAAGATGAAGCACCCCATCTATATGAGGTAAACAGAAAGGACTTGTTAGATGTGTGAAAAGGTTTTGGTGCATTGAGCTGCTGCAGTGACAGTTTCTTGTCTTTATTACTGGCATCCTCCAGCACTTTGACAAAAGCAACTCTGAAGAGCTTTCCTCCTTGGTAGGAGCCTGTCACAAGTAAATGTTTGGCATGCGGGTTTGCCCGCCAGGAACGGAGTCACAGTCTATGTCTTGCAGAAATCTTTGCAGCCATAGCTCGAGCCACCCAAGCCACTTCATCTGTAGAAGCAGTGGTGATGAATGAGGTTGCTAGGGTTATATTAGTGGAAAGCTTGCAAGTAACTTTCTTGGAGGCTGAGGGGCTTTTGCCGAGTTTAAACAATTTTAGAATGGCTCGGGCACAATATGACGAGGCAATCAGACATGCACGGGATTGCTAAGATGGCTTTGAAGCTCCTGCGAAGCCCTGACTCCACCCCCTTATTGGTAGGGTCCTTAGGATGGAAATCCCCTCTGAGGGGACACAGACTTGCGAGCAAGAGAGGCTGCTGCTGCATCAATTTTGGGGGTTTGAAAAAGGGGAGCCTTGGATCTGGAAAAGGCATAAAGAGAGTCTTGATTTTTATTTAGTCTCAGAGCTCTGGTGGGCTGCTCCCACTCTGCTTGAATAATACATTCAGAGGCCTATCAGGCAGTATGCCCTGCTCCCTGTTGGGGTTCTTTGGAATATATTCTTTATCGGAATCCTCGTCAGAGGAATCAGAATCATGTCCCTTTGGTTTCTTCTCAGTGACCCCCAAAACTCTATGGACTCTTCTGAAGAATGAGCTTTGAGGAGGGTTAAAAATCACAGTCCTTATCACTGGGACTAGGGTCTACAGTCCCCTGGTTTTCTTCCTCGAGGACCTCCTCAGAGCCTTCTGAGTCCTGGTCCTGATCCTGGTGGTCAGAATCCTGTCATTAGATTATGAGGGGTGGCCCTGGGATCCCCCTGGAGGGAGTCAGAATCCCCGAGGACAGTGTCCTCTGCCTCCTCAGTTTCCCATTCTTCCAGCTCCAGGGTCTCCTCTGGATCATAGAAGCCGGGTCTGGGTCCTCATCAGAAGTGGATTCTACTTGCTCCCAGAGTATCTCTTCGGGCCTTCTAGGCCTCTTGGGGGCTGGGTGTTTGTCTTTACCCCCAGCCTTGGAGCGGCCTTTACCTCCCTGCCCCCGGGTCTTTAGGGGAGGAGCCATTTGTGAGAGTTCTCAGAGGCCGGCTTGTCCTGCAGCCTGTCCAGGGAGGAGAAAATTTTATTAAGGGCCACTAATTGGAGTAACTCCACCTGGGACAAGCCTGGTGGCCTTACTGTGTCCGGTGTCTTTCTCCGTTTTGGCACCATTTCTAGCCATGTTGCGCTTTTCTGTGCAGTTGAGGAAAGCAGCCCGCCTTCTGCTGCAATTCAGTAGGGGCTCCACTCCATAGCGCATGGGCGGCCCAGGTGGGAAGAAACTTGCCAGCGGTCCCCACAGTGACGGGTATATGTTGAGTGAAGGTAGCGCCCGCAGGGACTTCCCGCACCTGCCCATCTCGGTGCCTGCCTCTGAGGCGGGAGGGCCAGTGCAATGCTGGCAATTACTTTCCTCCCTTTGCTCTTTTTTTAAAAAAAAACCAGCACAGCAAGTGCCTAAAAGAGTTCTAAAAAGGCTCAGAGTGGAAGTACAACTTTTAAAAAAGGCTCAGAGCACTCCTAACTAAAGTGTGCAGAGCACACTAATTCCACCTCCTATCTGTAGTGAGGCAGAAATCCAATTGGCAAATGGGAGGGACAGACCCCTGCTGCGCATGGCCAGTTGGATTCTTCAGAATTCTGCCTCCTACTAGTGCTGGTAGGGATCGTCCTCCAGAGTCTAAAGTTCCCGTCCTGTGTGATCCAGGAGAATGCCCGGGTGCGGATGCACCCCCGCTACCTCCTTACCGGGCTGAGGCAGACTTTCAACTGTGGAAGGAGATGTAATCACCCTCGAGCATGCCTAGTTGAAAGCTATTTGCTACCTCCTACTGGACACAATGGAGATCACTCCCCATGGTGACAAATACTCGACCTGAATGAAGTAATAGAATGACATTTGCAACAATGATTTTATAGTATTTAAATTCAAGAGTAAAAATTTTTCCTAATATGCTTTGCATTGAGTATTCAACTCAAATTAAACAGGCTGGAAGACTATTTACAAAATAAGGCCCTGGATATGAGTAACTTTATGAACGTTAGCAATTTCACTGACATCAATAGGACTATCTATGTTCATATAGTTAACTTAAACACTTATTAATTTAGGAGATTTAAGGGACTCCTCAAGAAGATTTTACTCACTTTTTAGCTCTACAAATACCACTGCATCACTGAGAAGACAAATGGGCAACGTTTAATATCTTTTATTGAGACTAAGATATGGTTTATTAATGTTGTGCAGCAGTCTTGCGTAGATGGTCATATGGAAGTTATTTTGGAATCTAATTTCTCTAGTACCTAGATTGGAAGAGCTGCTTTAAGGAAATATATAGGAGTTCATTACGTGAACAATGTAAAGTGTACTAGATTACTACCTAGATCCCTGCTTTTGGTTCAAAAGACATGAGAGGGTGCAGTGCAACACACAACACAATCAGTAGCCATTATACCTTACTAGTTCTTAAAAACTGGCCAACTGCCTTATAACCCTAACTTTACTTCAGTATTTTCAGCATAGTAGAAAGATGATTTAGTCAGTACAGGAGGTGGATTTATTAAAACTACAAAGACATTTGTGCATGTGTTGTATGCCTTTCCTCCTGTGCAATGCAAGAACACTAATCTGCAACTCTTTTAGATTAACTTAAGAAATACTTAAGGTTTACCTCAAGAAATACTTAAAGATTATCTCCATTTAACATCAATGTGTTATCAAACTGGCATTAAATTTCTCATGAAACACCTAGTAATGACTCAGTGGGATGTTTATCTAATACAGATTTATATTGCCATTTGAAAATGGTTTAACAATGAATGCAGAAAGGTTCGGGGTATACACATGAAATATTGATACAAAATGAGATAGTGTTTATAAAGCATTTCCATACCCTCTCACAGGATCTGCTACAATGGCTCTGGGATTCACCAGGCCAGTGTCAAACAGCACCCGACGCTGGCTGCCATCCAACTTTGCCACTTCTATTCTGTCAAGCTGAGAATCGGTCCAGAAGATATTGCGCCCTAGATGATCAACGGCTATTCCTTCAGGGCTTCCTAAATCTGGAACAGAGCAGAGAAAATGAAGCTCTGAACAATAAATTTGTTTCATTATACAGAATGGCCAAACACTGAAATACTATTCCAGCTTGGGAAATGGAATTTCCATTAAATCTGTTTATTAATATCAGTCCGTTCACTGTTAAGACCAAGAAATCACTTTATACCGAGTATATTAACCTCTTAAGTGAATGAATACAAGCTGTGTCTTAGAACTTCAAATGTAAAGAGCATGTTTACAAGATATGCCCACATACAAAATAGATTAACATCTGAAAGACAGTTCTAAAGGTACAAAACCAGTGATAAGTCATCATATCTCACTATAGAACAATTTTTTAAAAGGTCATTCAGAAGGTTAGACTTTAAATCAAAGGTCCATGGACAAAGATACGGAATTGCCAACCCTCCCCTTTAAATCAGGAGGCTTATGGACACTACATGTTGCAGGGCTGCACTGGTCCCAATGTAGCAATGAAACATGTATTTTTTGTAAACCTCCTGATTTAAAGCAGAGGGTTGGCAATACTGAAGGTCTGGCAGCGAGAGACCTCTTTCAAGGTTGGGACTCCAGCTGGTGATAGCTAGGAGCAGAATCTAGGATTCCCAATTCCCTGTCTCCTGCTTTTGCAACTAGACATTGGGTGTTTTCAGATGTGACGGTGGCATGGTTTAATCCGCTTTTGTGTGGATTAAACCGGGTGCTGCCATTACACCTGAAGGCACCCGCTAGATGTTTGCCTGGTATGGCACCTGACTGTGGTGTGGCTAGCCCAGGCTGTGACTCGGGGATTTCCCTGAGTCACAGACTGAGTTAGCTCCCACCACGGTCGGGATCTGGCTGCCGGATCCAGAGTAAAGTGGGTTTTCACATCTGAAAGCCTGCTTTACTTATTGCGGTCCGGGGTAGTGGTGGTGGTGGCCAGGGGCCATGGCTGCCACTCAGCTGGGGGTGGGGGGGGATGGACTGGTCTGAGCAATGTGGGGGAGGGGCCATGCAGATGCACATCTGTGCATCTCTCCACCCCATCCCTGGCCCAGCCACTGTAATGTTTGTTTGGTGGCCAGGCCAAGTCCCAGACGGAGTGACTGCGCCTGCCGCAGCCCGGAGCAGTCCATGGCCATGGCAGGACCCGTCACATCTAAAAACACCCATTGTGAAAGATCACAATTTTAAATCCTACTGTAAACGTCTGGCCTTTTTTTCTAAAAAAAATCACAATACATTTTAAGATTGTTCCATTAATTCAGTAGAGCAGACTAGGTCCAGATCCAAAGCTCATCACAAAAAAATGGAAAGACTTCTACATTCGTAGATACTTTATCTGGAATTTGGACAGGGTTTTGTGGGAGTAATGTGGATAGAAGGAAATAAATATTATTGTTCATTACTACTGTTGACACATACTACAAAATGTGTCTTTGCCAGTATTTGGGGTGGGGTTAAAAACTCTAAATCATGTGCTGGCAATCTTTTGGCCAATGGCCAGTGAACTGCATTAAAAAAAGGTGAGAGGAGAATGTTTGCTGCTCCTCGCATATCAGCTGTTCAGCAGGGAGCAGCAGTCCCCTCCCTCCCTTCCTTCCAGCTGCAGCTTATGCCTCACTGGGGGGAGGCTGGGGCTGGAGTTTGCACACTAGCAGGAGCAAGAGAACATTTCCCACCCACAGATTCTGGGCCAACATACCCCCCTGGCAGTGGGCCACATCAATGGCAGCTATGTGGGAGCCACATCAGGACAGATTTAAAGAGGTATGGGGCCATATTAGGCCCAAAGGACAATGTTTCCTATCCTGCTGTAAAGTATGTCAATACAAAAAGGAGAGAAAATGACGCATTCCTCTCTTTTCATATACGTGAAAAAAGAGGGGACAAGTACACTGGCGATCAAGCTTAACAATCGCTCTCTAAAGAACTAGCAGAATGGGATTTAGATTCAGTTCTGTGTTCCTGCAGACGAATTGTGTTTGGAACATGTCTGAGTACTGTATGTGCATTATTTTCCTTGGACAGTTATCAGTTCCAAAAGCAACAGGAAATAGCAATAGTGACCTACTACTGCCCCATGTCCCAGTGGTTTCAGAATTCAAGCACTGAGTGGGAAGCAAGCATTAAAAAACAATATAGATAGATAGGCAATTTGTAGTTTCTTCTACTCAACAATCAACAAATGAAAAATTACCCTGCAGTTTTCAAGGCACAGATCTATAGAAAAGAACAGGTTGTACCCTGCTAAGGCCAAACATTGTAGATACAATTAAATTTCATCAGTCCAATCCCAGACACACAGACTTTGCTTTAACCAAATTTTTAAAATGCTTGTAAGAGGTTATGTCAAAGTCATAGCGACCCATCATGTAAAGCAGCTGCCCAGAAAATGCAGCCAGTTTACATGATGGTTCTCAAATGCAGAACCATGCTCCATTTTTAAATGTTCAAGAAAAGATGGAGCAAAGTGGGTTTAACTTAGAGCGGCCATACCTCCCCTTTAAAAGAGGACGCTTATGAAAAATGTATGGTGCAGGGCTGCATTGCTTCCAGTGCAGCTCTGCATCATGTATTTTTCAGAAGCGTCCTCTTTTAAAGGGGAGGTATGGCCACCCTAGTTTTGACTCCCTCCTGTTTTAGTCTTATTCACTGTACAACAATTCAACTCAAATAATTTCCCCACACCCCGAGCTGGATTTCTAAGAAAGCACACTTGGACCCAAAAGTTGGATGGGGGATTTTAAAAAAGCTGTGAACCCGACTCTGATATAATGAAAGCTACACTGGGCCCCAATCAGCACAGTACTTGGCTGCAAACCAGTGTAAGAGACAAGCCGGTTTCTCTATGTGGACATACATGAGCAGTGCCAGAGAGTGAAGAGCTGAACTAAATAAATAAATAAAATAAATAAATGACACTACTGCATCCATTTGGTCAGCATGATCCTCTGGCTGTTTAGCACAGATGCTAGAGTTTTGAGCTACTTCAAATCGCATTTACTTTAACGTGGTGCATGCTGGAGGATCGCACCCTAATCTATCTGAATGAAAACGAAAACCACAGCAACCTGCACAAAGGGTGGAAAGCACATGTAAATAGTTTTCTGTCCCCCAGGCACTGTCCCTTCATTTCTTGATGATGCTGCCAGACATCAGTTCATTATGGAGTGGGGAACTTTATTTCCTCATCCTAGCACAGAATGAGGGGACTCATGGCCCCAAAAGCCTGCTCGTGCTTGCAAATGGATTCAAAAACATTTATGAGGAATATATGAGGGCAGTGGGTTAGATAGCTGTTGCCTGGGTCCTGGGACTCGCTACTCTCTGGCTGTCTTCCATTTCTGAGCTGTCAGCCAGAAGATTTAAAGGGACTGTGGGACCTGGATATTCCTCCCACGCTGGCCAGAGAAAAAACCCAGCCCCCATTCCAAGGAAATGGAATGTACTAACTCAGTGAGTATACCCTCCCCCACCTTACCAGTCATTCTCAGCAGCATGATTTCACTAGCAATATACTGCAGCAAGGGGTTCTGAGTTTAAGAGGGGGGCAGGCTTGTTTAAACATGTGTGGCTCAAGTGATTTATGCAATTACAGTAAAGGAGAAAGTTCCCCCTGAGGAGCAGCCTCTGCAGCTGCCAAATAGCCTCTGCAGGCTCTGCAGCTGCAAAGACAGATAAGAGCTTGGATGAGGCCACATGGCAAAGGATGTCCCTGCAAAGCAATCAAGCTACAATCCTAAGGACATTACCAAAAAGAAATGTTCAGTATAACAATACACAAAATTGAGCAAACTACAGCTGTGGATAGAAGAGAAGGTAAACAAAATCAAACAGGATTTTTGTGTGTGACTGAAACGGGAATGTGGCTTTGCAATTTTACATTTCAATTTAATTTAAACTCCAAGCAGCCTTGCACGGCATGGTAAAGCTTACGAGAGTCTGCATTTAGAAGTAGATTTTTTTTAAAGCAAAAATCACACCAATGTCTAATTCTCATTGACTTTCAGTGGAAGTTAAAAACCTGAGTGCCGTTTTATCCACCCGTTAACATTTTGTAGAGAAAACCAAAGGCATCTTGCATTGTTTCAGAAATATTTGAGCTTTAGACACTTGCTACCTACAGCAGACAAAAGACAAGTGAAGTTATCTAATAACAGAGTGCTCTCACAGCAATATCATGTTTGATTGCATGTGGATGGCTGGGCACATTTTCTCACACCTCTCCAGAATTTACTTTGCTAGCTACATCAGAAGCACAAAGCATATTTTCCTCCTGACACTGGCTAAATACCATTCTTGCTATATGTTTGTGCAGCTTCTACTACAATACAGCTGGGACACAGTATGGCTGCAATCCATAAATCACAAATTACTCTGGGCCACCAGGTTTGCGAATGGCGGCCTAAGACGCTACCATAACACAAACGGTAAAAGAACCATTTCAAGAACCTAGCGGTACAGCTGAACCAGTTATAAATAAGGCTACAAGGAAGAAATCTATATTGTTACCTGTTTTGATGATGGATGTTGGCTCTCCCCCATGTACGCTGGCTCTACTGATGGATGGGCCACTGATGTTTGTCCAGTAAACCACCTTGTCCACACAGTCATACCCAACTCCAATTATCACTTTATTCTGTAAGTCAACAAGTGAATAATAACAGTTTCAGACCAACTCACAGCTCTAAGGCTGGAGGGATGATTAAGCAGCAGAACTGAAATGCCTAAAGGAAAGGAATTAAAAATCTAAGCCATCTCAGACCAGTGAGGAGAGAGACTCAAAAAAGATCTGGGTGCAAGGGAGAGCCGAGACAGAGATGAAAGCAGGGAGGAAAGGTGGCGTCGACTCAAAGCAGCTGAAGAAGTTTTTAGTGCAAATGAAAAGCTACAACTGCCTCCTTCAGTCTGGAATGAAGATAATACCCACTTCATTCACATGAAAAAGTAAGTGTCACGAAAGAACATGAGGTTACACAGGAGAGATACGGGACTATAGGTCTAACATATATGTAAAGCTGGAGGTCAAGCATGGATGTAATGTTGAGAACTGACAGCTCAGTTAATGTAATTATTAGGGGTGGGCGTGCCGGTAAATCCGGTATGCGATAATGCCGGTACTGGGCGTACCGGCATTACCCGAAATCCGGTCCCGTTACCGGATTCCCGGTACCGGATTTTTTACATTGCAGCCATTTAAATGAATGGCTGCAATGTAAAAAGTCCCACCCAAAAAGTTTTTTAAAAAACCCTCCCCGAGTCCAGGCTGCACGGGTGGAAGGGGGGACACCCCCCACCCACCCTGCCCAGCCTGGATTTTTTTAAAAAAAAGAGCCCCCCCCCCAGCACCAGCGGCCGCGGCGTCCCCGCAGCTGCCGGTAAGTATAGACCCGATCCCTGGGGGGGGTGTTTAACACCCCCCCAGGGATCACCCCTACTACAAGTTGACTGTACCTTCAGCGAAGCTCCGGGGGCGGCGGCGGGCGGTCCGGAGGCCTCAGCGCCGGC
>QEPC01010682.1:2873151-2891349 GCA_003113815.1 Sphenodon punctatus
GGAGGGGGGAGGAATTGTATTCCATTGATTTCAATGGGGACACAGTGCCCCATTGAAATCAATGGAATAAAACCGGTACCGGATACCAGATTTAATCCGAGAATCCGGTTCTTTGAGAACCGGAAAACCGGTAAATCCAGTATCCGGTAATTGCCCCGGGGTCCCACCTCTAGTAATTATGTAGTGTAAACTTAAGAGTTGGGAAATCCCTCCAGGAAGGCAGAGAGATAAAGGATGTAGATTCCCACTCTGGAGAGCTAGACAGAAATCAATTTAGATGCAAATGGACCTTCCTGTTTACCTCTCTGCAGACGTGACAAACCTCAGGTTTCCCCAAGGCGGGAAAAGGGAAACAAAGGGTATTTTCAGACGTTACGAGATCACAGTCAACCACAGTGAACCACGGTCAATCCCGCGGCGGGGCCAAAGCACCCTGAATGTCTGTTTCGCGGGCGCCAGATGTTCACCACAGTCAATCCCCACCAGGGGTCAAAAATAACCACGCTTCCGGGGCTCCGGCCCGGACCATCTCCGAAAGCGTGGTCAAAGCGATTCCCGCTGGGAAACAAAAAAAAGTAACGACTGAACGGCAACCAGCAGCCGGAATCAAGCAACAGGATTCTCAGCCGTGGACAAAGCACGCAGCGTCGCTGCCAGGCAACCAGCAACAACACAGGCCGGGGAGGGAGATTTAAAGGGCACACAGCAGCAGGGGGACGTGGCGGGATGGAGTGAGGCGGAAGGGAGAGGAGAGCGGAGGGCGAGAGAGCAAGGCAGGAGGAGGAGGTGGAGGAGGAGGTGCAGGCGGAGGAGGCGGTGGTTGTGCTGCACATGGAGGTGGAGGGACAGCAGCAGCAGTCAGGACGAGCCACCCAGGCGCCTTCCAGGTGCTTTGAACACAGCCCAGGATCGGCGTAACATCTGTTGCGCTGCCCCGGGCTGTGGTCTGCCGGTTCGATTCCCTGCCGTGGTTCCGCTCCCATCACGTCTGTTTGGGGCCTCTCTTGCCCATGGGGGGTGGTTAGCCGGTTCGCCACCGCTGGAAATCCACTGTGATGAATCGGGCGCCCGTAACGTCTGAAATCACCCAAAGACTTTGGAAAGGCTATTTAAAGCCAGGAGCCAAGACAAAGAGAGGCCATTAAGCCATCTTCTTTTACCTCTTGGGAGAGAACTCATCTCCATCTTGCCTGCCAGCAAGGGGTCTGCTGGAACTATGGACTGAGAGGAAAGACTTTGCTTTCTAACAACTAAGAGATCAGTGCCCAGTCATTCTACATCACTGACTGAGAATGTGCTTTCTTTAGGGTAAGCTTTATATAGAGATTCACCCAGTATAGAATAGGAATGCGTTATGTTACTTTTCATTTCGATTAGCCACTCTGTATCAAATATATTGTCTTATGTAATCAATAAACTTTCTTCTTATCTTTATGAAGATAAAGATAAGAAGAATCTTATATTTGTGGTCTAACATTGAGAACACAAATGAGTTTTCAAACTCTTACGAACCCAGAGAGAAAGAGTCTGTAAACGGGAAGCTTTCCGGGAGTTGGGGGTGGCAAAAGGATTCTCCCCTTTGCAGGACTGGACGAGCCAGAGAGAGAACTGGTTTCGGTGGGCTGCAAGTGAGGGAAATTGAGTCACCCAACCCAGGAAAATGGGGTGTTGAACCCTCAAACCCATGACAGTAACAGTATGATATTCTTCCAGCTCATGAGAGTATTCCATATTTTTCTCACTTTTTCCTTCTCTACCCACCTTTATCTGTCACGAACACTCTGTTGGCTAAAACACACAGACACCAATGCATTAAGTCACTGCAACCAACATTCTTGAACTTGCCCATCACCCACAACGGATTCAGCCCACGTTTCCAGTTACATGGTAAGGGCTGGTTGTCCACACATACACTGCTGGGTAGGCAATTTGTGTGCAAATGGCTACCTAAAAGGAGTGGAGGACTTGCCTTGAACCCAGTGGGGGTCAAAGGAGTAGCAGCAGCAGGAGCAGCAGGAGCATCTGTGCTTGGTCCCAGCAGTAGAGCTGGTGGTTGCAGCAGATCCTTGGGACCATCAGCAGAGGTGGGAGCATTAGTACCTGGTCCCTGGCAGCAGCACTAGCACTGGTTCCACTGCCACCACCACCACCAGGAACCTCCTACTGCTACTCCCAGGGACTTTCCATAGACTCCAACTCTGCTTCTGTTGACCCACCACAGTCACTGCTCCCAACATCACTGCTGCTCCCGGGTGCCAGGTAAGCCTGATCCCCACTTTGGTGACCTCCCTAGTACCCTGCCCCTAGCTACTGCTGCTATCAGCAGTAACACTGTAACAGGAGCTATGTGGATGGGTTATCCGTGGTTTACATGCCAGGATTCTTTACAGATGCACACACCATGTTATGCAGGCAGCACAAACAGTGTTTGTACAACCAGATATAATGGCTGAATGCGTATTTGACAGCCCAACAAGTGGTTAGTGTTACAACTCACAATACCCTGTCTCCTCGTGTGTATCTATGCACCTGCTACTTTTTGGCTGCTTTACCACCACCACCATTATCCCTACTCCTACTGCTCATGTACCTACTTCTCTCAGCAGCCTTCTGTGTACCATTCCTATTCACCATGCATCCCACACTCATTGAGGGTACCCTGCACCCCCACCCTATTCAATCTATCTGAGACACACACGTCATGC
Source organism: Sphenodon punctatus (assembly GCA_003113815.1). Classification (NCBI taxonomy): domain Eukaryota; kingdom Metazoa; phylum Chordata; class Lepidosauria; order Sphenodontia; family Sphenodontidae; genus Sphenodon; species Sphenodon punctatus. The sequence goes on from QEPC01010682.1 coordinate 2,875,857, forward strand.
ACTTATACAGCTGCTGAAGCTCTCCAGCAGAGTCCCTGTACTCTTTCTTCAAGTCTCTGGGGCTCCGTGGCACCACCCATATGGAGTCTCTGTTCTCTTCCTCTCTTGTCTACAGTGTGTGTAGTTTGTATACTGCTTTGGGGATCAAACTCCCAACCTTTTCTTTTCACTAGCTATCCAGCAGGACACATACACTTAAGAATGGAATACTGAAAAAAGCACACAGATTAAGGGGAAATATAGTTCCTGTAACAATCAGAATGATCGTTCAGTCCAACATTCCTTATTCTGAATGGATTCCCAAGTGTGTCTCTTGTGATGTCTCAGTAAGATAAGATTCCAGCAGAGTAAAACAGAACAAGGAGTCTTGAAAACCTCTTAAAAAGGAATTTCAAGACTATTCATTAAAATGAGATTTATTTATGCAGTGTTCTGCATTATTTATCAGACTATAGTTTACAAGATGACTAGAGATTCCACACACTGCATTATAGTATTGCCTCTTTTCTTTGACATAAAGATCTCTATACTATGACCTGGCAGAATGATATTTTGACCATGACCATCAACACGGTTGCACCCAGGCACCCACTCCCACCGCTCATCAGCACAGGTCCCCTTGGTGTAGGGAGGACCTGAGGCGGTTGAAGCGGGAGGGTAGGTGGTTAGAGCATAGGTGGCGTTTGACTTGTGCTAAAGCTGACCGATTGCGGCACAGATTGTTTTTGAAGGACTGTGCCATGGTTAGATGGTGGTGAAGAAAGCTTTCTTCTCTGCTATCACAGCATCTGCAGTCTTGTCCAGTGGAGCTGTTCCGGGTGGTGAGGAGACTGGTTAACCCAGCCTCTCTCTACCAGGAACTGGATTCATCCATAGCCTGCTGTGACATTTTTATTAATTACTTGCAGACAAAATCGCTCATATTCACCACAACTTGGGAGTTGCCATTTCATCTGCAGAGTCAGAGTTTGGGGTCACGGAAGCTCAGTCTTGTTCTGTTTATTTGTGTTAGTTTCAATTAGTGTCACCCACCGATGTGAGGGAGGTGCTTGGGGAGATGAGGGCAGCCAGTTGTGAATTAGATCCTTGCCCATCCTGGTCAGTGAAAACCAGCCAGGAGACATTGAGCTGCCGCCATCACCACCTCCAGCCTGGGCCCCGTGCCAGGCTCGGAGCTTCAGGCAGGGTGGGCACCGCAGCAGCAGTTTAAATCTGCTGCTGTGCTGCCCACCGCCACCGGACGTTCCATTGCCCCCCCCTCCCCCCCCCCACTGCCTGTCACAGTCTCGGCCAGGGGAAATGAGGGAGAGAGAGGCAGAGGCTCCACCTCTCCCTTATTTCCCCTGACCAAAACAGCCAGGCAGCAGAGGGGGCCAGCAGTGTGAGGGAGAGGTGGGGCCTCTGCCTGCTTCTCCCTCACTTCCAGCGGAAGTGAGGGAAGAAGCCGATGCCCCGCCTCTCCCTCACTCTGTGGGTGTCCCCCTGCCTGTCAGTCTCTTGACCAGGGGAAATGAGGGATAGGCAGGGCCTCTGCCTCTCTCTCCTTCATTTCCACTGGCCGAGACTGTGACAGGCAGCAGAGGAGGGGGGGCACAGAGTGTGGGAGAGGCGGGGCCTCTGCCTCTCCCTCACTCCTGCTGGCCCCCTCCACTGCCTGTCAGTCAGAGTTGGCTGGGGTCCCCTTGCTCAGGGTCCCCAGCTCCCGGTCACTGTCAGGCCGGAAGCTGGGGCCCCTGGGTGCGGCCCGAGCCGCTCCGTGGTAGGGCTGGCCCTGCAGGGGTGCATGGGACCGCACTTGAGTGGTTCCGTCCTTTCCTGTTGGGGAAGTCCCATCAGGTGGTGATGAGTGATTGCTCCTCGTCCCCTTGGGACCTCCCATGTAGTATCCCGCAGGGTTCTATTCTGTCTCCCCTCTTGTTCAATGTATATCTGAGGCTGCTCGGCAAGGTAATTCAGAGGTTTGGGGTGAGGTGTCAGTTTGCTGATAGAACTCAGCTCTACCTCTCTTTTTCATCTGACCCAGGTTCTGCAGTCTCGGTGCTTACCCAACGCCTGGTTGCTGTCGGGGACTGGTTGGGGGTGAGCCAACTGAATCTGAATCCAGACAAGATTGAAGCGATGATGGCTGGCTGGTCCTATGATTTGGACGGGATTGGGATACCTGTCATTGATGGGGCCCAGCCCCCTCTGGTCAATCAGGTTCACAGCCTTGGTGTGATTCTGGACCCCTTGCTGTGCCTGGATTCTCAGGTTGCGGTGGTGACCAGGAGCACTTTTCACCAACTTCATCTGGTGAGAAGGCTGTGGCCTTTTTATTTCAGATTCGGATCTGGCCACTGTTATCCATGCTTTCATCGCCTCGAGGCTAGATTACTGCAATGCACTCTATGTGGGGATGCCCTTGATGACTGTTCGGAGGCTGAAGCTGGTGAAGAATGCGGTGGCTTGACTCCTTACAGGGATGAGTTGCCAGGAGCACATTAAACCTGTGCTCCAAAGTTTGCACTGGCTGCCTATAGCATTCCGGGCATAATTCAAGTTGCTGTTTTTGACCTTTAAAGCCTTAAACGGTCTGGGTCCCATATAGCTAAAAGACCACCTGTCCTACCATGTTCCATCATGGCCCCTATGGTCAGGCAGGGGTGCTCTCCTACAGGTTCCATCTGTTACCCTTGTCTGTAGGAGGGCAGGGGTGCACAGGAGGGTGTTCTCAGTAGCTGCCCCAGTTTTATGGAATTCCCTTCCCCAGGAGGTTCACTTCAGTCCAAGCCTGAGCATCTTTCAGAAGCAGTGCAAAACCTTTTTACTTGGAAGAGCATTTGGTGGGCGTTGATGAGAGCTGGGTTATTGGGTAGGATTGTGGGGAGGGCGTGAGTTTTGAGAGGAGGAAGGAAGTGTTTTATTGTTTGAATTTTTTATTGTTGTTTTATTATTGTAAGCTGCCCTGAGCCCTTGTGGAATATGCAATTATACCCGGTGGGGTATAAATTTGGAAAATAAATAAATAAAATAAATAAATAAATAAATACTATAGAGATTAGGATTTGTTTTAAAAATAATAATTTCAGCAGAATAAAGGAGAAAAAGATTAAGTACAATTTTTCACTGCTTACAAGGTACAACTTTTTGTCTAGTCAGTGAAGACCTTCTGTGGAGTTTATCTTTTCAATTACTTTATTCAGACTTGACAAAGTAACTGGAGCATACTCGCGTGCAAAATTTCCAATTGTGCTGCTAGGTCAACATGACTAACCAGGTTTGTACGTGAGTTAATACTAATACTAAATTTAACAGGATCCATTCTGTTCCTACAAGTCAGACCCTATGGCTTTTCCTATTACTAGGAAGGCAGTTCCTATCACTGAGTTGGGCCACTGTAACCGAGAGCAGTATTTGATATATTCAGAAAACACAAAGAACACAAAATGGTACTGACAGTCACTATAAATAGGATAGGATTGATGTAAAAGATCGAGGAGATCCCAAGCCTAAGGGAGAAGAAGTGAAGAAGTAGGCCTCAAAAGGAGCCAGATTGTATAATTTAACAAAAAACATTTTCATATAGCGTGTGGGGAAATTATCCCCCCACCAAACCCCCCGCTGGGCCCTGACATGAAGGAGGGGACAGAAAATGAAATTTGAGAAGTGTAGGGAAGCTGACTAGAGAACAGCAAGATCCATGCCCGTCCTGGCTGGTGAAAGTCAGCCAGGAGACGTTACAGCTGTTGCTGGCTGGGGTGGTTAGTGCCTCCCTTCGGGAGGGCAGGGTGCCTGACTGCCTGAAGGAGGTTGTGGTTAGGCCCCTGATCAAAAACCGATCTCTTGACACTGATGCTCCTGCCAGTTATTGGCCGGTCTCTAACCTCCCCTTTTTAGGAAAGGTTATTGAACAGGCTGTGGCATGGCAGCTCCAGGAAGATCTGGACCGCACCAGTTTCCTTGATCCCTCCCAGTCTGGATTTTGGCCTGGGTATGGTACAGAGACTGCATTGGTAGACTTGGTTGACGATCTCCATCTGGCGTTGGACCAGGGTCGTCAGACCTTACTGGTCCTGCTAGACCTTTCGGCTGCATTCGACACTGTTGATCATGAGGTGTTGGTGACTCGCCTGCGGGACCGTGCCGGGATTAGTGGGACGGTCTTGGACTGCTTTAGTTTGTTTCTGGCGGGGAGAACTCACCGGGTGGTCTTGGGGGAGCGTATGTCTTCCCCCCGGGACCTCACGTGTGGAGTCACGCAGGGTGCCATTCTGTCCACCCTCTTGTTTAACATCTATATGCAGCCGTTAGGGGAGATCGTGAGAGGGTTTCAGGGCATGCAGTGTCATCAGTATGCTGATGACACTCCGCTCTACCTCTCCTTTTCCATCGACCCAGGCCGTGCCTGTCAGCTGTGGGGGCTTGGATGAGGTTGAGCCATCTGCAATTGAATCCTGACAAAATGGAGGTGATGTTGGTGGGCGAGGGCTTGGGGGGCCTAGGGGTGGTTGAATCTCCTCTTGTTGGGTGGGTTCGCCCTCCCATGGTCTCTCAGGTGCGGAGTCTAGGTGTGGTCCTCGATTCACGTCTCAGCCTGGAATCTCAGGTTGTGGCCGTGGTGGGGAGTGCGTTTCAGCAGTTACATCTTGTCCAGCGGCTTCGGCCGTATCTCTCAGACTCCGACCTCAGCACTGTCATCCATGCCTTCATCACCTTGAGGCTGGATTACTGCAATGTGCTCTACGTGGGGCTGCCCAAGAAGCTGGTCCGGAGGCTGTAGCTGGTGCAGAATGCCACGGCCCGTCTCCTTACAGGGGTGGGTCAGGGAGCACATGACACCGGTGCTCTGGGCTCTGCACTGGCTGCCTATAAAGCACTGAGCCAGGTTCAAGGTGCTCGTTTTAACCTTTAAAGCCCTTCACAGCCTGGGCCCTACCTATCTGCGGGACCGCCTCACTCCCCATGTGGCCATGCGACCCTTGAGATCGTCCATGGGAGCCTTTTTGGAGGTTCCCCAGGCGAGGCGAATGGCCACTGATGTTAGATCTTTTTCGGTGGCCACCCCTGTGCTGTGGAACTCACTCCCGGAGGAGGCTCGGCTGACTCCCACTCTCCTGTCATTTTGGTGTTTATGTAAGACCTGGCTGTTTTGCAAGGCCTTTGGCGAGGGGTAGGGAGGCGTTTTGTTCCCCTGTATTGTATATTTTTAATGGTTTAAAATTATTTTATTGTTTTTATATTGTTGTTCGCCACCCTGGGCTGCCCTGTGGGCAGGAGGGGTGGGTTATACATTTTATATAAATAAAAATAAATAAATAAAACAGGAAACGATTAAGGGAGATGCAAGGTGCATGGCAGGGAGGGTCAAAGAAGGCAGTTCCACCGATGACATGCAAGAGCAATTCGAGGCTTTATCCTGGATTCTGAAATGAGCAGGAAGCCAATGAAAATGTGTTGAGAGTACTAGGATGAGAGCCATGAGAGGTTTGGGGAGACAAAAAAAGGACATACAAATTATTCAAGATTAAAAGTTAAACTACTTCACAGGATTAACTTCTTTAATGTAAATAATTCCATAATCATTTCAAGATTGTTTATTTTTTATATCAGCATTGAGAGATGTAGAATATTTGTATGAGACATAAGTAAATGACTGATGTCTCTCAAAGTAATGGATATTTCAGAGGCCTCTCTCTCTTCAGCAACTGGGACATCCACCTCCCCCCCCCCAAAAAAAACAAAGCATAAAGGTGGACATAGCATGTAAAAAAACAACAACACTTACTGGAACATGGAGGAAAACTTGTGCATCAGATTTCTTCATGCCATTTCCCTCCAGTGGGACATGCTCAATCTTCCCACTTTGGGCATAGAGCAAGTGTGTTCCTGGGTGCAGAGGAATTGTATCTGGTCGAACAGAAGGCCCAATAACAATAGGAGGAGCAGCTGTGCTCAGACCTTGTTGGCAGATGATAAAAAACAGATAGAAGTCAGTTTTCACAAATACAATGAGGCTAAGCAGTATCTACAAGGGATAATTAATTACAGTCAAACATCCTAAACAGTAATAGCACCAATAAGAAAGCAGTAAAAACTGATGTTTATCAGCTTCTGAATTTTTCCAGAGTTGGCAAGGAGTGGGAGAGGATGGGTGCTTTAAATGTGACAGGTCACTTTGCCACCATCACATCTGAAAGCAGCCAGGACGTGGATGCTAGATGTTACCATGGGATAGATCCCAACCATTGGGCGGGGTGGGGGAGAGACTAGCCCGGATTGTGATTTGGGTCATGGCCTGGGCTAGCCACCACCACGGTCGGGATCAGACTTCCAGAGTCGGAGTAAAGCAGGCTTTCATTTCTGAAAGCCGGCTTTACTCACCGTGGTCCTGAGTGGGGAGAGGGGGCAGGTACCATGGTGGCTGTCATTGGCCACCATGGCTGCCTGTCAGCCAGGGGTTGGGCTGCTGCATGCAGTGCACGGGTGGGTGGACATACATTTGTGTGTCTCCCTACCCCAGCTCAGCCACTGTCACTTTAGTTCGGTACCAGGCCAAAGACAGCTCCCACCACTGCCTGAGTAAGTCAATGGCAGTGGGAGCCGTTGCTTCTGAAAGCACCCGATGGCACAATATATCTTTTTCCATCTAACTTTTGTGATTCTGCAATAATAATAATTAATACAATCTTAAATATGATGTTTGTGAGAGGCACTGGCTTGGTGGCACTAGAGAATACAACTTCTGAGGAAGTAGACTGTTGCCTATGAAGAGTCAGGCCTCCTTTTACCAGTTAGTCTCTCAGTGCTATTCTGTCTTCTTTTGCCTGACTCCAGAATAACACAGCTACTATCTGACTTTTCGTTACGTACCTATGGAACAGGTACTAGCCAGGCAGCAGTAACCCAAATTTGCTACCTGCCTTGCCAGCATGACTCTCACAAGCTGGGGGGTATTGTCTCCATGATTAAGGTGGTGGTAGCCCCAAGCCTTGTTGCTCAGCCTGTAATACAAAGCCACTGGTACCTCTTGTTGATAGTAGGATGAACACTCCCATCATTATCTCTTACAGGACTTTCAAGCATAATTTAACACTTGAAAACTAACATGTGAAAGCACCTTTTCTGCCACTACAGACCTTCTCCAGATATGGATCAGTTACTTGGAGAGAAAAGCATTGGCCCATAAACAGAAAAGTTTAATGTAATTTGAAATGAGGATTGGATAAGTTCTTGGAGGATAGCTCCATAAATGGCTGTTAGTCAAGTTGCTTGGGGGAACATAGCCTCTGACTGCCGAGAGCTGAGAGTAAATAGCATGGGATGAATCACTCCATTATGACCGGATGCCTATGGGTATTAACAAACATGCAGCTGCTGCGCATCTCAGGGAGGAAAGCCATCCCCGGACAGGTCAGCTCGGAGAATGGAACATACGTTCCCACGGCCTGGCCCAGCCGAGGAGGGAGAGCGATGCACAGCTGGCTGGTTCTGCCCCCGTGCTTTGGCTGGTCCTCCATATCCTGCCATGACAGGCAGCCATCGCTGTCAATAACAGGCCATGTGGGTGTCAAAACAGATGTGCCCGCCTAGTTCAACCTGCTCTGGCGCAGCTAGGCAGTTCCTGGGTCCAGTTCCTTCTGGGTCTACGTTTTCAGACCAGCCCCTACCCCGCCAGGGTCTGAACCGGGCCTACGTCTGTCAGGCCTGGAAGAGACGTGCAGGTTCAGTGCTGGCCCAGGTGGGCCAGAGTGGGCTGAACCAGGCCAGCATCTCATTTGTTTTCACCCTATTAAGGAACTGAAGGTGGTCAGTATTGTAGACGGGATGCTGGACTGGGTGGACCATTGGTCTGACCCAGTATAGTACTTCTGCATTGTTTTTGTTGTTAATTAATTTCAGACATTAAGTGTTCGAGTGGGAGATAAAAAGATGAATACTCTGAAATTAGAATATCAGTATTCTCTCTGGGTCACATTGTGCCTCCCCAGTTTGTAGGAGAGAGCAGGTAAGGGCACAACCTCTTCTTGTGCCCCTGAGCAACAATCAGACACAACTGCTGTTGCTTCGCTGCTCAGAGGGGAGAGCAGCTCCATATGCACACAATGTGTAAGAGCCCCTAAAAGCAGTGGGAGGCGGAGGACGATAGATTCACTCGTACTCCACCCCCATATAAACACCAAAAACTGGCTGGGTGCTCTGGTGGGGAGGGATGGAGTATGCTGCAGCCTTTGACAAGATGGAGCACCAGGCATGCTCTCCGTGTACCTCCCAGTGTGCAGCTGTACCCTAGTGGTATGAGTGACCTCCCTCCCACAAGTTTCCGACACATCAGTATCTAATGAAGACAGTTGTTGCAATAACTTAAGAAATATCCCATAAAAGTTACTTACATGGGGGTTGGATTCCTGGGCCAGATCTGGTACCATCAACCTCATTCCCATCCCTGTCCACACACCAGCAGTACCCAGTGCTGGCGTGGCACTGAGTTGGCAGGTAATTCCCATAGACATCACACTGTGGAATAAACTGACCAATCGGTCTGGGCCCTCTTGGGGAGAAAGTTTGTTCTTGTTCACTCTGACACTTGGTCTTCTCTAGCTCTGTTAAGTAAAAAGAAAAGTGAATATTTCTTTTCATTTCATTTTGACAGTTTGACGACTACAGGATCCTATAGTAGAAGAATGGGATTGAAGTAATTCAGCCTTTACCTTGATAACATGTCAGTCTTGCAAAACCCAACCACTTCAGTGATAATCTAATGACTGGAAGCACTATACACTGGATAATCTGAAAATGCATTTCACTTTCTAATGGTGGATAGGTAACTGCGTGTTAAATTAAATTGTTTTAAACAGGACTATATTGTTTTATATTGTTATAGTGTTACTGTAATTTAGGATTGTGCAGTGCTCTGAGCACCATTTGGTGGGTGGGAGGGAGGGGGTGTGCTATAAAATAAATTATTATATATACTATGTTTGGGCCACACAGGGCCCTTCCTCAGGCATGTAGCAAGTCAGAAATATATAGACTGAGCAAATGTAGGACAGGTATAGATGAGGAGGTAAAGTAGTGACTTGGGTGGAAGTGGATAGGACTATGGCCCTGATCCAAGGTCCATGTACACTCTATGTGCAGACTGAAGTGACCCTTCATGTACATGAAGTGAGGCTGTGTATGTCCACATTTGGTGTGCATGGACCTTAGATCCTATCCATTCTCACCCAAGTCACTGCTGTCTCTCCTCATATATACCTGTCCTGCATTGCTCAGTCTATACACATCTAACTTGCTACATGCCTAAGGAAGGGCCAAGAAAGAATTTAGGATAAACAGTTGAGGAAAGAGCTTTCATTATCATGAGTCAATTTCAAGATCTAAATTATTTTAAATTTTTAGACATAGTTGTGGGTGGCACACCACATTATCATCAGCAGCACCATGGTCACTTTATTTTTCAAATTCAACAAAGAAAACATCTCATGCTGCCTAAAAATTGATTACATGTTTTTGTAATCATGTCAGTGACTCAGATATTCAGTTTTCTAAAGAGAGAGAGAGACAGAGGGTGGTTGCCGTGCTGGTCCAGCAACAGGCCAAGAGATGGAGACAAAAGTAGTTCTGTTGTTGGATCAACTTCTATTGGTAAGAATACGCAAACTTTGGGGCCATACAGGGCACTTCCACAGTGGCCCAAAAGGTTGCCTATTCTCACCAACAGTTGGTCCAACAACAGATATCATCTGCAATACTGTGTCTCCATCTCTATCAATTTTATTATAAGGGATTTGAAACTTTTGTAACATTTGATCTAACAGCTCACACAAGTTTGCATTTACAAAATAAAGTTGCAGTAAGTGCTCTCTTAACTGTTAATCTGTAATTTAAAAGTAATTTCTAATGTCTTGCTCAGGTCAGTTTTGGGCACGACAGAACAAGTCATCTGGGCTTGCAATTGGTGCTCCTAGTCTTACAGAACAACAGGCTAGAAAAAGAAAGGACTAGAATCTCACTCCCATTATCAGTTTACTTTTGCTTTTGTCATTGTGCAATATGAGAGAGGTACTACAAACAGGATGCAGATTTCTGCCACTAGTGCATTTCTCATGTGAAAAGGACTATAACAATTCTAGTGTGTTACTTTTAGTGGACACAGCCCCTAACTGGAGTCTGGACTGGTTCCTGTTTGGTAAATATAGCCCCTGGGAAGATGAAGGGATGACAGGGCTCTACAGATATGTTTCTTTTTGAACTGAAAAAATTAAGCATGAGGAAATAATCAAGTACAGACATTCTTAATAGCTGCTGAAATGTCACTGCTCACATCAGCAACGTTTTCACTAACAAGCCCACTAAATTCTGAATGCATATAAAGTTTGGGACAATTTCTACACCAGTTTCTGAGGAAAGATTTGCCGGATGTTGGATAAAAAACTACAAGACAGACTGTTACTAGGCTTAGGGGACCCAATATGGTACCTTAAATTTATATCAAGGAGAATGGAAGCACTGAAAGGAGCATCGTATCTTTTATTTATTTATTAAATTTATTTATTTAATTTAAATACTTATATCTCGCCTCTTCTGCTCACAGCAGTTCGAGGCGGTGAACAGTCAATAAAACAAATACAAAATACATCAATAAATAAATAGATTAAAACAATACACCACAAATTAAAATTAAACTAGTAGGCTTCACGAATGATTGTTTCTAATTATTGTTTCTTGGTGACAGGGGCAAAAGCAGGAGAGTTAGAGAGGAGAGAGAGCTAGAGAGGAAGAATGCTCCTCCTTCCTTAAGTAGAACTGTGGCTCTGTTCCTGAGTGCACTAGTACTGCTACAAGCCAGTGCCTTTGACAACTATTAGAAAAATTCAAATACCAAACTCTGTTGCTCAGACACACGAGAGAGAGAGAGAGAGAGAGAGAGAGAGAGAGAGACAGAATCTGAGCAACCAAGTTGGGTATGTGAACTTTACTAATAGTTCTCAAAGGCACTGGCCTGTGGCAGTACTAGTGCACTGAGGAACAGCGCCACAGTAGATAATTAGGGATGGGACTATCAGTATTGGATTAATCCGATAATGCCAATAATTGTCGATATCAGATTAATCCGATATCGGATTTATCGGTATATCTTTTTCTTTTAACATTGCCGATTTTTCGGATCTTTAACATTACGACCATTTTAACAATGGCCACAATGTTAAAGATTCGAAAAATCGGCAATGTTCAAAAAATGATATACCGATAAATCTGATATCGGATTAATCCGATACTGATAAAACCGGTAACCAATAATTGGCCTGGAGTCCCACCCCTAGGTATCTTTAACATCCACTGGCACCAAAAGTTTGCAGAGCCACTCGACACACACTTGGTGAAAATCCCATATTGGCCCTTTTCACACTGGCCGGGAGGAGTTGTGGTGCAGGGGGGTGGGGTTTGAGTGTGCACTGTGGCAGGTGTGCAGCACGTGGGCAGCCAGTCACACAGACACACATCCATCTCCACCCACCTCCACATACAGAGGCATCTCGGTTTTGTCCAATGCCGCCAATGTGTGAGGCAATACTCATTGCCTTCCATGGCTTCCAATATCACCACTACGCTGATGACATTCAACTCTATCTCTCCACTCCCTCTCTCTCTCTCCATCTGTTCAAGCTCGCCTCACCAGCTGTCTCTCTGATATCTCTACCTCGATGTCTCAACATCAACTCAAACTCAACTTGGCTAAAACCGAACTCCTTATTTCCCCATCCCTTCCTCTCCCCTGTCAATCCTTATCGATGGGGTCACCATCCTTCCTGTCCCCCAAGCCCGTAGCTTAGGCTTCATCTTTGAATCACCCCTTTCTTTTAAACCCTACATCAACTCTGTTGCCAAATCCTGTCACTTCTCCCTCCATAACTTTGCTAAGATTTACCCTCTTCTCTCTGTCTCCTCTGGCAAACCCCTTGTTCATGCCCTGGTCATCTCTCGCCTCGATTACTGTAACCTCCTTCTCACTGGCCTCCCCTGCTCTCACCTTTCTACCCTTATCTCCGTCCATAATTCTGCTGCAAGGGTCATCCACCTCGCCCATCACTTCGACCACGTGCAGCCCCTCCTCGCCTCTCTTCATTGGCTCCCCCTTCCTGAAGGAATCCTGCACAAGCTCCTAGTCTTCACCTATAAAGCTCTTCACAACTTTGCTCCCCCCTACCTCTCTGCGCTAGTTTCCCTCCATACTCCAGTCTGTGAACTCCACTCCTCCTCTGTCCCCTCTCCTACCCTCCCATGCCTCCCCTGCTCCCCTAACTGCCTTCTTCCCATCTATATAGCTGCCCCCCATGCCTGGAACTCCCTCCCTGCCCACATCTGCCTCGCCCCCTCCCTTCATACCTTCAAATCCCTCCTCAAGACCCACCTCTTCCACTCTGCCCACCCCAACTCCTCGCTCCCCTCTTCTAACTCCTGTTGATACCCTCCATCCAGTACAATCTGTTACCTGAGGTCTCTGTACTCATATCCGCACCACATGGACCAGCCAGCCATCATTCTCGATGTAACCAAGTCAAGCACGTGCACCTGAGACCTCGCATCTTCATGAATGTTACACTCCTTGTTTCTCCCTCGGTTCCCCTTCCTTCGTCTCCTCTCCACCCCCCGGTCTCTCAGATTGTAAGCCCTAGGACAGGGACCGTGTCTATTCCATTACTTTATAAAGCGCCAGGTACACTGCTGGCACTATATAAATGCTTGCTAATAATAATATTTCAGAACGCCACAACTCCATAGAAATATTGGCTGTTGCTTATTTCAGAATCTCACAGCTCCATGGCATCCTTTATTTTCAAAATGTTGATGTGGCCACCTTCTCATAATCCTTAATGTATCCTTCCAGCAGTGTAGCTAGGGAGAGAAGTACTGTTTCCCTCAGTTCCTCATCTGTAAAATGTGGCAACACTGAGTGACTTTGCCTGTGGTCACCCAAGAAGCCTGTTGTGGCTCAGGGAATTGTACTTAAGTTTTTCAAATTCCATAATCAAAAAACCTCTGGTTTACAAGAAGAGTTAAGGCTCTTACAAATTCAATCATGCACTAAAAAGTATGGAAATTGCAAGTTATGGCTCCTGTCTTAACTTCCGTGACACGTTATCAGTAACGACATTGTAGTCTCACATATTGTTCTCACTTACAACTTAGTTTCCATGCACCCACACTTCGCCTTCGTCTTTCAGTCCCTCTTCTCCTCTGCAGGTTGGGGGCAACACTGAAGCTGGGAACAGGAGGGCATGAGCCCCTCACCCCCTCCATTTCCTCTTTAAGAAAGAGAGAACTTAGGAGTTTGGGCTCCCACCCCTTCTCCCCCTCTAATCTACTTGGTCCCAGCCCTGTAACAGAGCTCAGGACTCCTGGCTTCCAGTCTCTCCACCCCCACTCTAATCCAGTAGGCTAAACTCCCTTCACAGGCAACTCAATAGTTCTCGTTCCGAGCCTGTTCTCATCTCCCTTGCTCTCAACCTTGTAACAGACAACCCAGGAGTCCTGGGTCCAAGTTGCCCCCCTAACCCCCACTCCCCTTACAGAGAATGTCCTGGGAAATACAATGTTTGTCTGTATGTTATATGGAACAGAAGTGTGTGTGTGTGGAATGACAAAAAACCCCACAACCAAAACACAGGAGAGGAAATGGAATAACAGGGAGGGAGGTTATTGGGAGTCAAAGGATAGGGAGTCCGCTATGATAAGTGGGTAAAATGATAGGACTGCTTCCTCAGATATCCCATAAGTCTTCCGAATCAGTTATTTCATTCAGAATCTTATTATTGTAAGTGTTTCTAATTCCTCCTGTCATTCCACCCACTTACGTAATCCTACACACTCTTTGTATTTTTCCCTGTCATTCCAACTATTTCACTTACATGCATCTGGTGCCTTCCTCATCATTTCGCACCCTCTTGCCTTCCCTATGTACTCCCAAAGATGCAACTGTGTTGTATAATTTCACAATCACTTAATTGGATGTTGGAATGACAGTAGTATTTATTTAGAAATTGGCACTGCTGTTGCCTCCATGCCTTCCAATGGCCATTCCATTTTATTATTTTCAATGCACACCCAACTTAGTTTTAATTAAACATTTGTATACGACTCTACCCAGCTTCACTGTGCTCTGGGAGGGCAGTGGAGACTAGTGGGTAAGAGGGACGGTTGTGAGCCATTAGTCAGCTGTCCCATTCTCCCCAACTAAAATGAAAGGATAGAGGGAAAGGAGAGGGTGAGGGGCCACCTCATGCCCTCCTGTCCCCAGCTTCAGCGTTGCCCCCAACCTGCAAAGAGGAAGAGGTTTGGTGCTGAAAGACAAGGACAGAGTGTGGGTGCATGGAGCCTAAATTGTAAGTGAGCACTATATGTGAGATCGTACAATGTCTTTACTGCTAACATGGCATGGAAGATAAGGCGGGAGTCTTAACTTGCAATTTCCATGCTTTTTAGTGCATGATTGAATTTGCAAGAGCCTTAACTCTTCTTGTAAACCGGAGGTATTTTGATTATGGAATATCCAAGTTTTTTGTTAAATATAATGCAATGAAGAAAGTCTGTCCTGCTGGCATAGTAGAAAGCTGAGCAACGTAACCACTATGGGAGCAGGGCTTAGAGGAGGCCAAGGTGGAAGAGCTGCTCCCTTCAGTTTAGAAGGTTGTTACTTCCTTCAAATAGCAAGCAAGGCAAAGCTGGATTTTTACTGATAGCTCCCTGATTTACTAAGAATACAACAACTTTGGTTCGGTTTCAGCATTGCAAACTTCCCAAAACTGCTCTCTGGGATCTTTCTAACTCATGGCTTGTACAGGAGTCTTCTACTCTACTTCCCACTGTCAGAGCTCTTTTCTTTGTGCAAAACTGGCCATTCTGCTTTCTATAAGGACCTCCCCCTGTACAGGACCCCCTCTGGCTAGTTCACTCCTTGTACAGGATTCCCTGACTCTGCTGTGCCCATGTACAGAACTCTCCACCTGGCATAATGCTGCCCATCCTGCAGCTCTCCCCCTGTACAAAGCTCCCTCACTCAGTTGTCCTCTGTCCAGGGCTCTCCCACAGCACAATTATGGCCATTATTCTGCAGCTCTGTCTCTACAAGACTCCCCCACTTTACTCCCCCTTGGACAGGGCTCCTTTTCTTGCACAACGTTGCCCACTCTGCAGACCTCCCGCTGTACTGGGTTCCATATTCTGTATCCCCAATAAAGCTGCTCACTGTAAAGTGCTACCCCCTGTGCATGGCTTCCACTGTGGAAGCTATTTACAGAGGCTCTGCTCCTACTCTCTCCCCTTAATGCCCCCCCCTTTTGTGTATGCTCCCTCCCTCCCTGGAGGTTTCCCTCTCTGGGCTGAGGCTCACTCTTAGACCACTTTCAGATATGTGCCCCCCCCAGCACATATTCTGGCTGCGGGGGGAAATGTGCAGCCAGAATATGCGTGGGGATCAGCCGGTCTGAAATCCGCCTCCCCCCCCCCCCCAACG